>PTEX01000006.1:7039061-7239092 GCA_003342815.1 Eudromia elegans
GGAAGGAAGGAAGGAAGGAAGGAAGGAAGGAAGGAAGGAAGGAAGGAAGGAAGGAAGGAAGGAAGGAAGGAAGGAAGGAAGGAAGGAAGGAAGGAGAGGAAAAAAATAAAAAAGAAAAGCCATCTCATAATTCCTTGTATTGTGTGAGCTGCTAGGAGTGTTTCTAATTACAGTTCATTGTCAGGAGTATTTTTAGCTTGTACCTTGAAGCTGCAGATAAAAAGACAAAGTAATCTTTACACTTATATCTTTGATAGCAGCTTTTGGTAGCAGAGAATCAAGGTATTTTTATAAAAACTGAATTAAAAAATTGGGCTAATTCTGGAGTCTGGATATTAATACTGAAAAGGAGATGTGTGAGTTGATAGAACGATTTATCAATTATTATGCAGTGGAAATGTACCAAGAAAGCTTTAATGTCTCAGACAAAGGAAATAAAAGATTCTGCCTAGAAGCCAGGTTCTTTATGTTCATGACACCCAATCGTAAGAGCACCTTGCGTTACTTTGAAGCCTCCATGCTAAACACAGCTTTGAGGCAACCTTGCAATCTGACACAGTGCCATGACCTTGACCTCAGCCATTGGTAAGGAAAGTAAGCCCCCATGGGCTCAGATTCACTGAAAATGTGAAGAGAAATGAAATGGGATATAAATGAATGGCAAATAGGTGCATGCCCTATTTCTTATATAGGGCAGCTCTGACTTCTTATGTAAGACAAGGGATCTGCAGGCAGGAAAAAGCCCTACACGTTCTTTCTGCCTCAGACCCTACTGCCTACATAACAGAATGGTCCCTGTAACCTACCTTGAGAGCCTACTGTGACTCCTCGGCGTTAGACACATCTATTTTACATTGCATTGGTCAAGCATTTCACTAGAAATTAAATTTGAACAAGGAGAGAAGTGAAAGCTGAAAATGAGTCACTTCTGTTTTCTGATGTGCAAGACTGGTTTCCATGGCTCCAAAGGCTAAAATTGGACCACTGCTATTTATTAAGATGAGAGGGAGACAGGTTTTCTGAGCTGCGCCTTACCATGCTGCCTGGGTCAGGACTAGTAGACAGATGAGTCTCTGCCTACATAACTAGGGAAGGGAGAGTCCTGAGCTGGTTCAGCTTCGAAGCAGACAAAGGAGATCCAAGCACAGTGCTCGGCACATCGAGACGTGCTTCCTACCCCTGCCGTGGGATACTTCTGACATTCAAGCTCTTCCTCTGCTGCTGAAGATAGAGCCTGAGAAAGGCGTGAGCAGGACAAAGAGAGGCACAGCGATGTGCCCAAGCTGCTCGGTGATGCAGGCCAGCCCTGCCAGCAAGGACTGGCAAGCAGCAGAGGAGGCTTAGGGCCAAACACAGCTATTTTGAGAACATTCAGGTCTCCCTTTACAGTCAGCACAGAAAAATGGAGACTTCTTGAGCACAATTTGGCAAAAATCTGTTATTTGTGAAGTGTGGTTTAGGGCAAGGTAAAGCGTGTTGCACTGCTCTGCTGCCTCTCCTCTGGCAGTAGAGGAGGCCTCGCTGCCTCGCTCCAGAGCAGATGCCCATACAGAAGGCAATTACGTGAGACAGGGAATCCCACGGGAGGCTGTCGTTCAGTTCATGCTGGATATTAGCCCTATCACAGATTTTGTTTCATAACTTAGCAAAGGGGCAGGTCCTCAGCAGCTCAGGGAAGGAGGCGCTCTGACATCACCTCAGTTCATCTGCCTTCCCCAAACCCTACCGGGACACCTACCCCTCACCATACCTTAGCACCAGCACCCCAGGAATGGGGAACTCCCTTTCCTACAGGACAGTCCTGCACAAGCAAGCTCTGAACTTTGCCAAGCCTGCCTTTCTCTAACACACTCTGTGGGGACGAGCTACCAACTAGCCCCAGGTTTTCAGGGCTTTTCCTTCAGGAACTGCACTTATTACTCCAGATTACAACAGTCAACACATTAACCTTGCCAATGCCACTCTCCAGCCCAGCCTAGCAGCAAGAACAGCGTCTATGTTTTGCTCATCTGTGATGCTCTCATCCATTCACCCACTTGAAGATCTCCTACCTTACTGATGTTTCAAAGCAAAGCAAGGAAAATTCTGCACATACCCCCGTAAATCCCTGAAGCTGGACTACATGTGAACATTCAGGGTTCCCCTGTGTTCTCTCTACAGTTAATCCTTGTGCCTAGATAAGAGACAGAAGTTAGTGAGTAACTGAGCAGCACCTCTTGTGCCAGGCCATTAGTGCTAAAAATCTCCACACTTTAGAGAATGGTATGGCCTTCCTTAGCTCACACACTCTTGCCTAGGAAACATTCCCTTTAGCAAGCTTAAGCTTTTCCCTCGTTGTTTTAGATTATTCAGTTCTAAGATTTCTTGCTTCAAATAAAATGTGTGCAGAGCTATAGGGACATACTGCAGGAGGCTACAGGACAAGGTGCACGCAGAGATGCGAAAGCCCAGAAAGAAACAGGCAGTGGTACCTGCTTCTGAAATCAGCGGGAAGGCACCTCCCTGAAATTATTTGCTAACTATACAAAAACAAAGGGGCAAATTGTCTTGCTCATAAAGACATAATGTCTGTTTTGCACCTGCGCGAGTCGCAAAAGCACCAAATGGCAGCGGAAACACAGAGTCTACCAAATATTCTGATTCCGTGTGAAGAAAAGCAGCGCTCTCCCACCCAGCCCCACCGAGGGCAGGAAGTGCTCGTCTGAGCACAGGCGCTCTGGACTTACCCCTGCTGCTTCTTTGCCAAGTATGGCCCTGGCGCGCTCCCGGCTCGTGTTCAGCTGCAGCCACACGGGGCAGGTTTTGATGAGTTTATCAAGGATGCTGATTCCGGGAAGGGGGAGGCAGTTCTGCAGGGCAGTGCTCGGGCAGAGCTGTGTCTCTCTTCTCTCTTCACCAGGGTCCTTGACTGAGCTGCAATACAAGAGAGTGCCCTATAAGCAGAGTCGTGGACAGATAACTATGGTGGTAGGGACTGTAAATACAAACACGACACCCTACACAGAGACACTTGCACACCCAGGACACCACATGTGGCCTCAGACCAAGGATGACGTTCTGCAGAGGTCCCAGGTGATGCATAAGCCCTTTGCTAGGGAATAAGTCTCATGCTGCTGATGCACAGCCGGGTTTCAGACCACAAGCTTACAGGTACTTCATGCTGGGGTTTGTTGGTTGGGGCTCGTTCGACCAACCTGTTCAGTGTGTGGGCACCCAGAAGGAGGGTGGGTAGAGGCAGCCAGCAGTACTAGCAGAGTCCTGGGGCTCCCATCCTCCAGCCAAGGGATGAGCACAGGGGTTTGTGGCTACCAAGGTGCAGCGGGAGGGTGCCGTGTGGTGGGAGACCTGGGGCCCACAGCCGGCRTTGTAGACACACGGAGCCACCGAGGCCCTTTGAAGTGTGCAGGGCCGTGCAGCCTGCAGCTCATCCTGTCTGCGTGCTGCTGTCAGCATCGCCCTGCTCRTGCAGGAGCTGCATGGAGGCATGGCGCGGTCCCGTGCCCTGTTCCTGGAGGCTCTCAGAAGACASCTGCCTATAGGAGCCAAAGGCTTCCCCTGAGCTCGGATTTTTGGCAGTCACCTCTGTCGCTTTTGGSAGTCACTTCTGTACCCACCATCTAAGAACAACCCTGAGTCCTCCCAACTSCACCGATGAGTCTGTGCCGATAGGAGCTGGACGCTGCAAAGCCCAACGCTCTGCCCAGCACCCAGGTAAGCGGGTTTGATGAGGAGGGTTAGCTACTATCAGCGCCATGAAGGATGTGAGGAGGAGGTGTGCTTAGGATGCCTTCAACAGCAGTGTCTCCACTGKGGCACAGGCAATTTCACTTGCTGATTTGCAATAGAAGAATAACGCAAGGTCCAGAACCCATAGGTTGCTCAGCGTGACCTGGGCCATCCTGTAGGACAAGGCCTGAAGGACACCACCACAGTGAGCCAGGGGAGAACCGGGAAAGCTCATGGATAAACACTAGAGGGAGCTTCAGGAGAGAGAAGAGGTCTTGATTTTCCTGCCTTTCCTACAAGATTTGCCATTTTGGCCAGGTCTGCAGATATAATTGGAAGCTCCAGAAAAGGCTGCSTGGGAGCTGCTGGGTGCCATGCAAGGAGCTGCCCCGTGACACCACGTGCCAGTGACACCCCACCGCAGCTCATCTGCAGAGCATGTTCTTAGCTGTGTAGCAGAGGTAACAACACAGGAATTACGCTGTTGGGAGTATTAAAGACCTGGGACAGGCTCCCTCTTTGATCCCTGTCCTGATCAGAGAAGGAGRGAGAGCTGGTACTATTTATTTTTAGGCCCTGCAGCCCGATGGCAGACTGGAATGAAACGCTGATTTCTGGCCGTGGCTCTGATTCAAGCAAGTATTTATATACTGCAGCCAGTGGAACTGTTTGTGCTGAAGGGTCAGTGCTTAAATGCTCTCTTGGATCAGGCTGCAGAGACAGGGAACTGTCTTGTGATCCATTTGATTAACTTCTTTCAAAAATATGTTAAAAAASTGAAGAAAATATAGAAGAGCATATAAGAAGCAATACATTTTTATGTAGCCATTTTGCCATTTATATGTCCAAGCTGAAACGAACTGGACTCYTGCTTTTGATTTGGTGATAAGTCTTTTAAGATGTCTTTTTTTTTAAATATACATTTTTTTTCTAAGATACGGATCTTCARGCATGTGCATTTCAAATCAGCTCAGATTTAAACTTCTGAGGAAGAGTCCCTTCAAAAGCTAATCTAATACACTTATCCCAAAAGCTAGATTTTACAAAAAAAAAAGAGTGAGATTTTATTTTTAGTAGAATCTTTTCTTTGGCAATTCCCATAGAGAATCCATTTGTAGATAAATATACATTCCTCTGCAGCCCCACTTGCTGATTCAGAATATTTGTCTGTAGAAAACTGATTCTAATCAACTCATTTTCCTTGTCCTGGCCAAGATAATAACAGTGGGAGGATATGCTGGAAAAGGCGGAATCAGTGAAACACTTTTCAGATGGAATAAGGGCCTAATTTGTCACCTTGCTGAGGAAATATCTTGTAGATACAGTAGCATGATATTTTTAATCAGTGTAATCTGAACAAAAATATAAAGTAAAATWGAGTGGAGGTCAGGTTTTGGAAGTCAATACTACTCATCTTGCTATCTCTCTTTCTTTCCAATAAATCTAAAGTAAACACCTAGCAATCATGTGAACGGAAAGCGTTTGCTAGACGGCAACGTTTCACACACGGTAAYGAGAAAGAAGAAATGGGCTGGAGGAGAAGGAAGGTGAGTTATAACCAAATATCCCAGAACACTGTTAGCAAAACCCACCTTCCCCCAAAGCAGTCACACGAGCCTGAGCGTGACTTTGTGGAGGGCCTGGGTCCCAAGGAGGTCAGTGGTGCCAACATCTCGCTGGGCACCAGAAGGGGAGAGGCGCTGCACAACCTGCCTTGCTGGCCCTGCTGACACTGAACGTGTCACCCGCTGGTTAGGGTCACCTAACGGGGAAAAAAGGGCTGGCAAAGCACAAATGCTCAGGAGTCTCCTCCTCTGGGGAAACGGTACCAGCAAGGCCGAGGAAAGAAAACAAAGTTACTTGGACCCAGAGGTGACTGTGGGACCCAGCATGACATGGGCACAGCAGACTTGACAGCAGTGACAAGAACAACGAACCGGGGACAACCAAAAATAATGAAAGACATCTGAATTTGCAAAGCGTGTGGCTACATGTAGGGCACACATAAGTTTTGATGGCTGGATGCAAAATGGAAAATTGTTCCAAATTTAGAGATAAAATAGATGCAAAGTCTGGAAATATTTGTTTTAATGGAAAAAAATGTCATGATTTGAGTGTGTGRGTTTTTCAGTACAGATAACCAAGGGCTGTGGGTGGGCGTTTTGGGCAGAACAAGAATTCAGCAGCCTCAGGGCTGAGAGCCCTGGCACGGGGCACTGCTGCCACAGCAGCCAGCCYAGCCAAGGAGGAACTGAGCAGCCTGTACCTGTGCAGGCGAGAGAGAGGCAGAGCAGAAAAAGGGGAGGTTGTGTTCAGAAGGACAGCCAAGGGGAATTATTAATGAAAACACAGTAAAATAGSGGAATTTTAGGCTAGATGCTTCCTGACAGCAAGTTATAACAGATGATTGATGACTCCCCAAGAGAAGAGGGGGAAAACTGCCTTGCTCAAATCCCTTAAAATGGCATGTTTAGAGTAGCAAAAAATGCTTTGTTGAGTCAAATCCTCCACYGGCAAAGAAAGGGGAGCGAGTGACCTACCAGACCTTTCCCATCTGTAATGCTGCAGCCCAYGACACACCGGTTGACGCAGGCGACGTTGCCCATACTCGACTTCTTTCCTGGCACAGCTGTCACAGGGATCCAGAGGCCAGGCTTTGGGAGTGCTTAATCCAGCAATTTAATCTGGCTCCGTAGCAAATTCTGCTCTTTGCTGCACAGAGAGGAGGGAGCCCCGGCAGCCCCCRGGTTTTTGCTGCACTGCTAATTGTGGGAGTTTAACGAGGCCTCCACAGCGAGCAGCCAGCCTGGGCTCTTTGGCTCACTCAGATTCACGYACTGCATGATTTTTAAGCCCACAGTTTTCAGAAATGACATGCTGTCTGACCAAATCTTTCTTCCTTCTCCCACAGGCCTACAAAGCCCTTTGACTAATAAAGGCTCATTTTTGCTATGTATGATGTAAAGACAGGCCTAAAGCTGCCTGCTCCTCATTTTTGTATTAAGTTCTTACTGCAAAGCAGGATTAAATCTTGCAGCCACTCTGCTAAATTGAACTCAGCCGGGACACAGGGTGCCTGTGCATTGCATACTGATTGGCACGGCCGATCAATTAATTGCTCAGTGATTACATTTACACATCTGCACCGATTCAGCAGAGGGCATCAGGTGCTTGGTTGGAAGTAATGACAATGACAAGGGTGATTTGAGTTATTGCACAGCAGTTAAACACTGAAGTGATGCAACCACCAAGATTCGTTTCTTCACAAAAAAGGAGAAAATAAAGAGCCACCCCTGAGAAGCGCCACACGATAGTCCCAGAAAGCATGAGCACTGCCAGGGGCTGCRATCCACTAACCGTCATGCAGGCTGGGCCACACCGTTGCGAGGGGTTTTAGGAATATTGGCACACGCCTGCAGGTAGCGGGGCCATCCCGCTGCGCGTTATAGGGGCTTGGTCACTGTGAACAGCCCACAAGCAGCCGAGACACACAGAAAGCGTGTGCAGGAGCAGAGGGGACTGCCAGAGGAGCGAGATGACAGTTTCATTGGGGTTAACCCCAAACACCTGTGATGAAGAACTCCAGTTCCTGCAAGCAGCCGCCAGTGGGGCTTGTTCCACCACCCTCTTTACTCCAGCACGTTTGCAGATCCTGCCTGTCCCCCAGCTGGATCTGAGAAGCTGCCTCAGGCACCTGCTGGCACAGCCTGAGAGCCTGAGCTTTGTTTAAATTGCCAGGTCTAAAAAAAATAGCATTTTTATTACTATTGTTATTACTACACTTAATGGCTTGCACTTCTGTTCTGGGCTCTTTAAAGACATTAACAGAGAACAGGAGCAAGGGTCTGCTGTGTTGTCCTTAAGTAAAACCACTGTGAGATATTTACATTTGTAGCTGAGCAGCATCACAAGTCTTAAATTATTTGTTAACTGACTTGTTACTGATGGAGAAAAAGGGGCAAGTGGCCCCACGCTACCTAAGAGCAACTCTGCACCACAGCCACCCTGGGGGTACCCAACAGGAATGTCCCCAGCTCAGGACAAGCCRCCTCAGGTGGAAGGAAGCTCATAGGGGTGGAAACCTTGCAAGCACGGCCGCACGGTTTGCAAGGAGCATGAAAGTGCCCATACAAACCAGAGTATCCTGTTCTTCATGCTGAACTTCATGCTGACCAAAAGAGCACGTCTGAACCTAGCACCCTGCAGAAGGAATCATCAAGGTTACAAGGGGTAACAGCAGAAGGGGCAGTTATAGACCCACCCTCGGTGTATTGCTGCCTGTGCTTTCTGGRTTTAGTATCACTTCTCATTAGACAGGCTGATCAAAAATATTTGTTCTGACACTTGTAAATTCGCRTGCTGTTGCTTTCGGTTTGCTGTGAGGGACGTTAGGCATTGCCTCATCCACAGTGAAAAGCAAAACGAAGCTTGGCATAAGTGTACATCAGGCTTCCATCTCACATGGGGTCATTCCTCTTCAGTCCCATAAATCAGCTAGTTTTTGTTACTGTGGTCAGTTCAGCTCAACKAATCCAAAATGAAGAAGGGAGATTCGTTTAATTTCTGGACCTGGCTCGGTGCATAAATTTCTTCCTCCAAACAACTGGTGGAATTGAAGCACTGTACTCAGTCCAGCTGCAGGAAGGGCCTGAGGGTCTATAAACACCAGGTTTATCATCATAAAACAGAGGAAAGCTGGAAAGAGACACTCTGAAAAACCCATAGCACCAATAGCACAACCAAGGTTGCCACCAATGTTAACACCAATGTTATCAGTCCTTCACCGTAAATTAGACACAAGATATTTGACAAAAAACCAAACCAACAAAAAGAAAAAAACAAAACAGTGAAATACCCAAAAAGCAGAGAGAGAAGAAAGTCCTTGAGGTCTTCGGAGATCACAGCTAATTGCTACCCTTTACTTCAAAAGAAAATAAGCATTTTCTTTAGGCCTGATGAAATGAAAGAGAAAAGATCTATGAAGTTAAGGAGGCCAGAGGAGATTCTTGCATTATGATCCTCTGAGATGGACAGAGAAGAAGTGAATGTAAACTGAATAACAGAGACAACATGACAGTCTAACYCGGTGTGCCCCCTAAAGCAGACCTGCCTGTTCAGCAGCGCTGCCTGCCTTGCAGAGTGTTTGCATTGCTGGCCTAACTCGGTGATGCACATGCGAGTCAGGAAGTAGTTCAGAGCTTCTCGAGCTGTGGTCTGTGGACAAGCTGTGGTCGGCTGAGCACTTCCTCCGGCTCGCTACTTTCCTTGCCTCTGCTTCAGTGCTCATGTCCACTCGCAGCCTGCTTGGTCTACGAGATGCCCTTGGTCTACACATGCCTCTGTTCCCCACTCTGCTCTGCTTTCTGATACACCCCCAATTTCAGCAGTGAAATTCAGCTCAGCCTGCCCTCTCCCTTCCTAATGGCACGCCAGCCTACCGGCCTCTCTGCTCACGTAGGCTGACAGGAGAATTCACACGAGTGAGGAAGCGCTCTTATATTCCTAGGGGGTAACTGTGTAACAGGCACTTGTACAGGTACRAGAAGAACAACCGAAGTGCCAGACTGCAAGTAATAAGCGGCCGCAGGTGATTTTCTGCTCACATAGGACAGCAGGTTGCCTTTCTACAGAGGACGGGGCTCGGTGTGAAGGTCTGATATATCAGCATTATACCAAAGCAACCCTCCAAGCTTGCCCTGCTGGCTGCAGGGCCAATGGGGATAGCGGGACTGCTTTGGGATCCATCAGCTGCGCCACAGGAACAGGGGACGGAGGGCTTGTGCGCACTGCTCCCCGTAGCCACGTGGGCCCGGTGGCCGCGTTACGGGGCTGGGTTTCTGCTGCAGACAGAGCTCCCATTGCAGAAAAGCCTGAGCTCAGGCACTGGAGCCCCCTCACAGCTGCACCTAGAAGAGCTGTGTCACCTCAGTTCGGGCAAGCTAAGAAAATGCGAGCGGACTGGTCCTGCTGCTGGTGCCCAGGCCAGCGCTACTATCAAACACATCTTCTCGCATTCACAACAGTGACACCACACGAACAAGATAAAAATGAACACCTAACGTGCACTGAAGGAAGAGCCGTTCCTTCAACCCCCTCGTTTTCCTCAGTCCAGATGTTTCCTGCAGTCAGTAATRCAGAAAGTAATGCAGACAGTATATGGTTTACAGCCCCACAGTGAGCTTGGGCTGTTACAGTGGCGAAACATGACTTGGCTCAAGCTTACCTCCCCAATGAGGCTGCTCTCTCTATTTAACCTTTTACATATATGCTTTATGTCCTGCCGTTTTTCTCAACATATCTTATCAGCTGTCTTTCTTGTTTCACTCAGTCAAAACACATTCCGGCCTTAAAAATTAGCACATTGCAAGGTTTATTATCCTATTCTGTCCTTAATAACAGACAGACAGTCTCTGCGTTAAAGATAAGTCCCTCTCCCCCATATTCCTAATCAGAGCTTTCAGGTCAGTTGTCCCTTGCCTGTTTCAAACTCAAATTATTCTCTTAGGAATTTCAGCATATCTCTAAAACTACAGATTTTCCTTTTTGTGCAGGCCCTGAAGGATAGCTTACACTTCTGCAAGGCCCTCTTACTGCAGAGAGGAGAGTTTTGGAAGCTCAGGGCCAGCCAGAGATCACTCCTGGTGAGGTCAAAGGAGCCTCACGAAGAGCGCCTTCCTTGACGAAAAGCTGCAAAAACATATGCTGGATAATTCTACTGGAATCTTTTCAGAAAGTGCAGGAACCCCATATAGAAACATGTGAAAGAAGATAAATAGATTTTTGAAGCTGTAAGAATGAAGGAAAGTCCCCCAACTTCCTCCTCCTATGGGGTTAATGTGCTGGAAAGGCCCAGGAGAGACACCAGCTGGAAGATGATGGATGAGTTTATTCCATGCCTTGCAAAAATAGGTAAAATGTTCGATGCCTGGAGTATTCCCACTTGGATGGCAGGGCCCAGGAGACTGACAGAGGTTTCACCTTACCCTTTCCCAGAATATCTGGCCAGGAAGGAAGGCAGGAATAAAACCCCTGTGAACTCTATTTCTATATTGTATTCATTTAACAAAGCAGGGAAAGGGAAATGGAAAATTCACACTTTTTTAAAGAATAAATAGGGATTTTTTTAGTCTCTGTTTTAAACCCTATACACATTTGAATCATTAAAAATTGACTGAAAGGCATCAAAGCCAAAACTCCGGGCAAAACATGAAGAGAAATGTTTGACGAGCTATAAAAAGCACTGGGTTTCCTCAAGTTGCGAGAGAATTTAGAGTAGCCAGAGATGAGGTGCTAACCACACRGACCTGTACAGAGCTGAGCAGTCTTCCTCTCTTTTAGAAAGACCTGTGGACTTGACCACGACTTGCAACTAGATATGCTGATTTTGCCTTTGGGAATAAATCCATCCAGCTTTTATTCKGTGATACCTTGAGAAGTAGAGCTAAGTCCTTACGAGGTGCAAGGTTAGTGCGCTGCTCATTAAGGCACCTCACTATGAATAAATCTTCATTCACTTGCTGCTCTGCAGACTAAAAATGAATAATAATTGTATTTTGGATAAGGTGCTGCTAGAAAAAAATCTAGATTTATGARTCTACACTTTTCCTGTCATTATTTACTCCAGCAGTTTCAGACTCTACAAATTTAATTTTAATTAAATATTGGGAAAAAAAGCCTTTATTGTCTTCCTTATAGTCTTATAGAGTCCCTGCCTGCATTAACACTGAGGAGAGGACAGAGGGCTTTGCTAGGGGAAGGAGAGGAAGAAGAAAATGGGTTGTGGGGTATGAGTGTGGAAAGGTGGTGAAAAGCTACTCATGGCATAGATGGTCATGGCACCTACCACACAGCACCGCCTGGGTGCAGACCTGGTGACAGCTGGGGACAAAGGCCTGGGGAGAGCAGAGGGACATGTCAGAAGCGGCAGAGCTGTCGCTGTGGTGGCCAAGTGAGGTAAACTGGTCAGCTCCTACAGTCCCAGGTAGGTGGTTGCTTGGACGTCACTCGTTCGTTTACCACCGTTCAAGGTCGCTCAGCCTTCAGTTCTATGAGGCGAATAAACAGTGACTCAAAGGCGACGGCTTCCCAGCCAGTTTTAAGGCAGTTGATGCCACTGCTGTGATGGTCTCATCCTCCCCAAAACACGGGCCCTGTCCCCTCCCTCCCCTCCAGGCTGCTCTTGCTTGTCTGGCTCTGGGTTGAAGAAGGTTGTGCTGGGCCCAGCTCCCTGCTTGGCGCTTGGGCACTGTATGTGCAAAAGGCACCTGAGCTTTGGGGTGAAGGGTGCTCAGGCTGCAAACCCCCTGGACTCACCTCAGTGGCACCACTAGCCTTGAGTTACTCCTGAGGCTGCCTCTTCTACTCCAGTACGTCCAGAGATCCTCAAGGGTGCACAGGTACCTAACTGTGGCACCTCAGTTCGGTGCCTGTAGTGAGGCAGGATGAGCCCAGGCCAGACTTGGAGAGCTGGCATTAACAGCAAGGACAGATGCCAGAATCCCAGGCCGAGGGACTAACACCTCCCATCCGCCCCTCACACAGGGGGCTGCTCTTCAGTGCGCCCCTCAGGCAACTTCCAGCACCGTTTCCAGACCCAGAGGACCCATTCCTACTGGAAACATAACACAGTGCATATATGTTCCACTGTAAAGGTCACCARTGACATCCATCCTGCAGCTAGCCTGACAACAAGAGGACTGCATTCCTGGGAGTTCAATATGGAATTACGCCGAAGTGACTCTATATGAACAGCCTTGMCATGACAAATTCACTGTGTGTCCTCTGCTCTTTCTCTGCAGACAAGTCTTCCATCCCATCTAGGCATGCATGTGCCAGCCCTCCAGAAGCACTCATCAAGTTGCTTTAATTGCTTGCTCATGGGAGGGAGCCACAGAAATGAACCCGTGCAGACCTGAGAACCCTTAACTTGGTTATGGTCATTCAACTTTATGATCAGATCATATCATCAGATATTTTCACTTGCTGGTCTATTTTCAAAGCATCCAGACATTAGCCACTATTCTTAGCATCCATAGTGCTTAGTCCTTCTGATTCTGCCATTTAATACACACAYACACACAAAAGAAAAAGAAAGAAGACAGTAAATACACACCAAAATCACTTCTGAACATGTGCTCGGTGCATGAGGTCATTGGTAACATGAGAGATCTCTTTACTCCATGTCTGTTTACACGCATGTCTGTGTGCATGGAAGCACATTCATGTGCTGAGACACTTTTAGCCCAACATACAACAYGTTGCTGGCTGAGGGCTGGGATCCCCCTGTCATTGACTTTCACTGCAGCTCAAATGGCAATGGTCCCGTGTTACATATTTCTCCTCCAGACAGAAAGGAAAGTGGTCCAAAGCTAATCTCTTACCTGACTGCTGATTGTCAGGAGAAGCTCTGAGCTTCGCATGGTTTCTATTTTGGAGGCTTTTGGGAAGAGGGAGCAAGGTGGGACAGGTATCATAGGTGACAGATGCCTTGGAGAAAACTTAAGGCAAAAGAAAGAGAGAGAGGAGAGAGCAAAAACATTTACTGGTAGGAAAGATGAAAGGTTGGGCCAGGTCCCAGGCTGTCATTTAGCCAAACGTGTGGGAAACCTTCCCCTGCCCAGAAGTCTGCTGGCAGTTTGTAGAATGGCGTAGCAGATATTCAGCAGAGCTCTCACCCTCCAAACTTCGCTATTTATTAGGTTCTCTCCCTTTCCTTGGAGAAGTTTCCCAAGCATCATAAAACTCAACCTAGTTCACCAGAGGCTATGAATGCTTCTAGTCTGCCCAGTGGTGACCTTCATGAGAGAGGGTCTTGTGAAGCCTGACTTTCTATGGGCTAACAAGAAGGGGTGCATCTGGACTCTGTGGATTCCCAACCTTTGGCAAAGTCTTTCCCAGTATCTGCAGGGTTGTATGTATTCGGTTGATTTGAACAAAACTTGCAAAATTACCTCAAAAGTCATTAATCTTGTGAAAACAGATGGAAAGTACCAATTAACACGGTCAGGAGGTAATCTCAAGCAGTAAAGCAGGTCTTTCAACCCTACCAGAAACACTTTTGTCCCATGGAGCCTGACGGACCTGACCTGGGCCAGCATCACAGCTCTGCCTTGGAAATCAGCCCTCAGTTTCATGTTCTTTCATGTTCCTCCTAGTCCAGAGCAATAGCAGGATACTGCCAGAAAGGAAGTCCCAACATACACACRCTCCTAACTCTTCAGTTTTGCTGCTCCTTTTGCTTCAGATCTGGAGACTCGGTAGCCACTGAGGAAGATGGTTCAGCTCCCTAATCCAGCAGAAAACTCAGCCACCAAAACAGAAAGGGCTTCTGAGAGCTGGGTTCTGTTCCAGGCCTCACCACAAASTTGCAGGTTGATCTGGAGCAAGATCAGGGGTTAAAAACTTAACAAGGATCCCAGGGACTGTCCTACAAAGCAAATGACTATAACTAAATCATCAAGATGAGCTGGTGCCTCAGTTTCCCTCCATACAGTACTAGTAGCAGAGGTCTGTCATGTTGCTGGGAGGATTAATATTCTTGAAACACTTAGAGATCTTTTCATGGTGCATACAAAGGCCTGGTATTAATCCCAGAAAGTTGTTATGATTAGTGAAACACTAATCATAACAAAGGTATGTCCCTTTAAAAGGAATCAGTAATATAGCAAATGGCAGATCCAAATGCTTACTCTACTATCAAATAACAGAGTAAATTAATAATTTGGATAAGATTTCACCATTCCTTTAAGAATACTTAATTTGAATGCAATGCATCCCCTCAGACAGCACAGGAATACCCTGCACGCCACAGGATATTTCTGCAGTGCTAGCAGGGAGGAAGGACTTTGATAGCTGGAGGACAGAAATGTTTCTACCAGATTTTCTAGTCAAGCCAGAGTCGGGTATTTCTCCCTACGGCTATGGAAGTGGAACCGGAGTCTGAGTTGAGCATATCTGGCCAAGGTGGCCGTGGATTCCAACAAATTCCCTGATACCAAATCTGCCTTGGGGGGAAGCTGCTTGTCTGAGCCCTGACGTCTCCGGTTGCTGCAGTGAGAGGTGTCCTGGCCAGGGAAAGTGTCTGGGAGAGGCAGACGGAGTCTGGATTCAGCGAGGAGGAGGAATCCCACAGGTCCCTCCTAGGAACAAACATTGCTGCCCATTACRGAGGCAACAAGAGCAGCTCTCTCTCCTGTGATCCCTCCCATGGGACCTGTCTATCAGAGGGAGACTGCCCTTGAACCTGATGGCAACCCAGCTCGCAGGACACCTTTAGCACAGACTGGTACRGCCAAAGCAAAAATCCTTTGCTCAGACATAACTGTATTCCCTGTTTAGCCGAAAGGCAATAGTAAGGGGAGAAGGCACACAGATATGCATATATATACATATACATATATATMTCCATCTATTTGAAAAGTGTGGCCTTCTCTAGGACTCCCTGGCTTGCATGCATTCCGTAGAATATCTATTTAGGAAAATGTGACTAGCATAACCAGCTATGCAGTGCTCACATCTGYTAATCCTTTGCTGCTCAAGCAGTCATTTTCACTTGCGAAGAGACTTGTGCTATTTTGGGTGCAGTTAAAGAGGAGCTAAGTGCTCCAAACCTCTCTCTGCCGGAACCTCAGGGGAAGCATTGCCTTAATTTTCCCACTTCAGCATTTTGACGCAGCGATCCCATTCCTGGACGTGGGTGAGATGACTTTGGTTGACTCAGAGAGGTGTGAGATGGACAGAGGAAAGGCTTGCGGCTGCAGCAGCTACCGCTCCAGGCAACACGGTTAGCCTCATTGCACTTGCACAGTTGAAGAGGTGCTGTTTGCTTGAGCACAGCTGCCGGCAGCGCTGTGTCAGCGTGCACTTTTACACACTCACACAGCTTCGTAGTAGGAAGCACCAGCCCACAGCTTGCCTGGCCTCGTCCCAGCGCCGCGTGTCCACTACGGCACTCTCAGTAACACACGGCTCAGGCACTGCAGCTACAGCCCTTCCCTTCGCTCTTCTTAAAGCTGTGGGCAGCTCCTAATGATTTCCCCCTTGTGAGGGCTGGGTTGTGTCCCTGCAGCCATGGCTAGTAACTCCAGTGATTTTACGAAGCTTTTGAAGAAGTCCTACTGCTCCGACAACTCGAGCCTTCCCCCTCCAGCTCAGATGTGAACAATAAATTACTATGGCAAAAAAATCACTTCTCTACATACACCCCTCCTGAAGTTTGCAGAAATGTAGCTGAGGAAAAAGAAAAAAAAAATCTACCATAGCAGCAAATTACTTATCCTACTTTTGCAGAAGCAGAAGTACTTGGCCAGCAGAGTTTTTGCTATATGATTTGCGATCCTGAGAAACTCATGTAAAAAACTGCTTCAAAAAGAGATCAATGGTGTTCAAGACCATCTCCGTCTAAACTTGAGCATTATCTTGCCTCTCACACTTTAAAAGCCCTTAACCAACTTCAGGTAATCAATTCTCACGTTGCTGCAGTGATGTAGTGTCTCTAACCAGCTGTTATTTGTGTCTGGGCCAACTGTGCTCAGGAATCAAGAAGGACAAGGCTTTGTACCATTTCTGGAACTGAGCACCGTTGACTTATTTACTTATTCCTACTGCAATAGCACCTCCGCTCCCGCATAAGGGCTAAGGGGGATGGCTGGAGGGGGCCCTTTTCGCAAGCAGGTCCAGGAACACTGGTGTGGCAAAGTGATGTGGCCTCAGGGTCTTGGAGATAAGGCCTTTGCTGCCTTGGGAGTCAGCTCCAGTGGGATCTGGAAGCAAAGGCAACCTTTTGTGGATGTGGGAAGGGGCTGGGGAGGAGACAGGCGGGTTTTATTCTCTCTCTCCATGAAAGTGACTCTGCAGGGACTCAAACTTGCTGCGAGAAGTTGCAGGAACTCTTCTGGGGAAAGGGAGGGAGTGGGACAGCAGCTGTATTTCTGGGGAAGGGAGGAGGTGGGACAGCAGCTGAATTAAACCAAGTGATTTAGTCTAGATCCTGCAAGGTGGATTGGGACGGATCTTGCTGCTGCCCTTGCTGTCAGGCTCAGCAGTCACAGCACATCCCAGCCCCTTTGCCTGCAGCACAGTCTACAGCGATGATGATGATGATGATATGGTGAGACTCCTCCATGGTCTGTCAGAGAACATGTGCTAACCATGTGTTTTCCCCTGCTTTTTGCTAACTCTAAATTTCACGATGACATCTTGTTATCATTCATGTGTAAGGCTTTGCAAAGGAAAACCTAAACAAACACAAGCATACCCCTGGTCCCTTCTGTACACAGAGGGGGTCCCTCTGTAATACAGGTGGGGAAGTGTGATAATCTTTGGGGACATCATAGGGCTTTTGATGAGCAGAGATACTCTCTGCTCATAAACCCATCGGCACCAGGATTTGGTCAGTATTTTTTTTTCTTCTGATTACCCTTCCAAAGAACTTTTTTTTTTTTCTATTCCCAAATGCAAAGTCCTCCTTCTTTCCAAAATGACATTGGCTAAGGGCTGCAATGGGCAATATTTTGTCCTAGTTTTACTAACCGACACCTCTAAGCTCCTTAGCAGTCTAAGCAGGCTAGCACTTACAGCTCTGTGAAGGGAAATTTGCTGCAGTCCCCAAAGGATGGCTTTTAGGTATAGTGTCTTAATGCCTGTATTTCAGGCTACTTTAGAGATCCTTCTGGGTCTCACAAGCTTGTATTGCTGATCTCTGAGAAGCCATCTATATTTGCTGATGGATGAGTACACATATTTTCTCACATCCCGCTATCATTTGGAAAAATGCTATAAAGTAGATCTTCCCTGGGATACGCAGCCTATTTACACAATGGTGAGGGATGTACATTTATAAGCAATAGAGCTGGCACAAATAGGTGTCGAACAAGCCTCAGAGCCACTCAGCAGGGCCCCTGTTCTGCGTGCACAGGCTCTCCCACATGCACACACACACGTCTATGTTTTTCAGTCACTGCTGTGTCTAGGTTGGAAACATAAAAATATAAAATAGCACATGGCAATTCAGGACAGGAAGCGAGAAGCTATGTTTAGCTGAAACGGTAATGGAGAGGAGATGAGGAGAATATTGCTAATCTGAGGAGGATGGGCTTGTGCTTTTGTCCCATTCCTGCGAACGTGGCCCCAGGGCTGGCTGTGATGATGAAGAGTTGCCCACCCAAGGGCAGGATTTTCCACCAGCTACCACAGGGACAGCTGCCCCCTGTGCTGCCACCAGCCCTCTCCACTGCTCAGGGCTTCAACCAAGGGGCAAGCCAGGGGCTCCTGACCTACACAGGAGCACTGCCAAGATCACAACATGAGGCAGTGTCATTGCCAAAGCATTTTCTATAGAATGAATTTTAGGAGATATTCGAGGCCCTGTCTCTGGAAATACCAACTACAGGGCTGCCCAGATGGCACCTCCTCCTTTGTCTGTTTATAGTAATATTCCGACCCTGGTGCAATGCCCCTTAGGCACAGGGGTTTCGGTCCTGAGAATGCTGAACCTCGGGCCTGAAGGTTTCCTCCTCGGCAGCAAGGCAGGCCTGAGAGCACCTTTGATGACACTGATTTGTCTCCACTCCCCTTAGCAGTTGCCTCCCCAGTTTACCCCCTGCTCCTCACCTTGTCTGCCTGGAAATTCGCCTTGAGCAGCACTTTGCATCAGGTCCAACACCTGCTGAGGCCAGTGGGATTCATTTCACTAATTTCAATAAGTTTAGATTAAATTATTTTCAAAGGAGGACTCCTGAGGAGAGCTGGGATTGTCTAATGGTTCTCTCTGTTCAAACTCATTAATGCTGGTATGAGATTTGTTTACACCATTGCAGAGACAGAGGTATAACCAGGGCAAAAGGCTCAATTGATAACAAAACTTGTGCAGGAAACAAAATCTAAAAGCTCCCTTTGCAACAGAAATGGTAGGTGGGAGTGCGCTTTTACTAGAGCAGTTCTTGATCCACAAAGGAGATGAGATTAAACAGTAAAAATAGACCCCTCTGAAGCTAAAATCTGTGAACCTGTAAGAGTTATTCATTTTTAGACCCTCCAGATCTTGGCCTTTTTACTTAGACATTTATAATCACGGCAGGAAACCGGTGTCAGCTTTGAGGGTATTTTTTGTTCTAAAAGAATTTGTCACTAAAAAATGCATTGAAATCCTCACTTCAATTAAGTAGCCTGGTGTCCCAGAAGGGAGAACCACAGTAACACATCTCAACTGTCTGAACCAGCCCTCATCCCAAATGCCTATTTGGTATTTGCGTATTGCAGATTGTCTTGGTCTCAGCTCTGCCTGCTCTCCTCATCATCTCCTCCATACATTTGCCAGATGTTGGAACGAAGGCATATACCTTTCCATGGAACCGTGGCCGTGAGGCTCAACCAGCTCACATTTCTCCAGATGTTTTGTGATCTCATCACTTATTAACGTTCCTAAGGGCTAGGCTGACTCTAGGTCAGACTTACTAGTTATAATTTCCTTGCTGCTCCCCAGTCCATTTTGGAATAATTTGAATACCTTGATTTCCACCCAGCTCCTAGGCACCCTTCTCCCCACACTTCTTGCTGAGGAGCAGCAAGGATCTGGTGCAGGTTTCTGCCCAGCGTATTGGTGCCTTTCTGGAAGCACAGGTCAGCAAACCCTCCATATTGCTTTGCTACATGCACCTTAGACCCCCAGTCACTACTACTAGAGATGGATACTTTTCAAATTGCCAGGTTATTTTAGGATAATTTGCACTCTCATAGTCCTTGTAGGCCTCAAGTAACCTTTTATGCATTTAACTAACAACGTGAAGACTCAGGTGGATGGAGGAGCAGTCGCTCATGTGAATGCTGTGCACAGAACTTTAAAATCACCTCCAAGTTCTCCACCAGCAACCTGCCCCCAGTACGTTCTTTTGCCTTTGAAAGTCAGCAGTTTTATCTACAAACATTTTGTGAGACTGGGGCCTTACTCAATGTGACCGTAACAGGAACTAAGCTGATCATCACTTGGCCATGTTTCTAATTCTGGAGTGTGTTGGACACCACAAGGTGTGTATCCTGAGGCGTCATTTTGAGGATGTTAGCAATACTGAGTCATGTAAACAGAGATGTTAAAACAGATTTTTTTTTAAATATGTAAGTTTATGAGTGGGAGATAGACTGAATACACAGACAAGGAGTTAATGAAATAAAAGAGAAGTCAGATCCAAGCAGTTCTCTACCATTGTTCAGATGCCCATAGGTTTGTGAAGAGCACACGTTGTGAACACTTGTACTTCAGTATTCCTGAAGCCGCTGGGTTTACAGGCCAAATCTAGGCTCTAGGCTTGTTTACTCTCCCCTGCAATTCTAAACTGAAAGCAAATCTTTGCAGGCACGTGGCTGCTCCCAGCCAGGCTCAGGAGGAGACGAACAGAGCCTACCTCCCAGTTTCTCAGTACTTGGTATCTTTGCTATCACAAAAGCAGGGAATATCTACAAAGTGCAAAATTCCATGCATTACCATCCACTGATTGGATTCTTTCCCTTATCTCCTATGGATGTGCAGCCTTTGTTCCTCAGTGCTTAACCTAAAGCTGAACTGAGTAATTGCATCTTGGCACAGAGATGGCATTGATCCTTGCCACCGAGTAAGCCCCTGAAGGCGGCAAGGGCAAGGACAGAGACAATGCAGGGTGTTCCCCCATTGCCCTCATTCCACGTGTGCCGTTGGGAAGGGCGCTACGGTGAGCCCGGAGCGTGCGTGACTGCCAGCAGCACCTCTGACCTCTGCAGGTCAAGGAGGAGCAGACTGAAAATGCAAATATCCCCTGCGCATCCACCTATGCAGCTGCTTCTACCACACCCATCGCCAGCACATCTAAGAGCTTCTGTTCATGGAAACAGGCTGTCTAAGTGTGACAGACAGATACAAAGGCATGCACAATACCTAGTATTATATGTTTTTCCAAAGGGGATGACCAAAGGTTTCAGCGGTTGTGTCATTTTCCCCTGATTGTTCTCAGCAGGAAACAGAAAGGCTCCGCTTCAGCATGGGCTCTGCGATAGCGCCGAGCCTTGGGCGGCTTCCAGCCTGACCCCCCGTCCCGGCGGCTGCCCTCCTCCCAGCCAAGAGCCCATTTGCTCTCCCGCTCTCTCCTGGGAGAACTGCCTCCTGTGGGGTGCAGTGTCCACTGGCCAGCACACAGAAAAGCCCGGACTCGTTTCCTAACTGATTCCACAAGTCTCCTGGGGTCTGCAGACAGGGTTCCTTGGCTTGCTGGAGCTGCCGGGACCATCACCTCGTGGCATGAAGTCCCTGCCCGCTCCTCAGCGTTGCAGGGGAAACAGAGCGAGGCTCCCAGAAAATACTTGTCGTGTTTCCAAAGGCACGTAACTGCCTCAGCCTGCCGCTCGCCCCACACTGCAGCCTGCGGTTCATCCTTCTCCTTCCCCAAACAGCTGCGACTCAAGCTAAATAAAAGCAGCGCCGTTTGTCTTCAGCTGGAGTGTGTTAACTAAAGGAAATGCTGTACATTGCAACACAACCCTGCCGCTACATTGTGATCATGTAGCTGATAACTGCCCGGCCAGCCTGCAAATAAAGCTGAGAGCTCTTTGTTAAGCAGAGAAGGGGAGCGATGTCGTTATGAAAAATGAGCATTCACTAAAATTTCAGGACTTACCCTGAGTCATCCCTGGCTCCCTGGTCTCCCGCTGATGTTTTCATCATCACAGCAAACTTGGAGGCACGTCCTGTTTCACAGAGGCTTTCGAGCTCCCCGCTGCAGAGAGCAGGTCCGTCCCATTGCGGAGCACAAGCGATGCATCCTCGGCTCCCGACCTGAGGACGTCGGTATTTCCAGGGGCAGCAGGGGGAGGATGTTTAAAACTCGCTCCAGGCTCGGCACTCTCGTAGGGCAGCGGACGAACCAAGCGCTGAAATGAAAGCAACCCTCCAAGGTCTGATTTTAGCCTCTCTCCTTTCTACTTCCTGTATTTATATGAACGAGGGATTTCAGGAAGAGGCAGTCTTTGGTGGTCAAGGGTGTGTGTGCGCCTGCATACATTATAAAGCCATATTTAGTAGTGGAGGCAGGTTAATGTTATTAGAAAGAAGAGTCTGACACTCTTCGCTTCTGCTCCGGTTCTCTAATGTAAGCAAACTTGGGGGAAAATGGCTTTGCAAGCTACAGGTACATCAGGAGGCAACAGGGGCTGGTGAACTTTGTAATGGATTTTATAAGGCAGCAAGGCGGTAAGTCTCCGTCTGCAAATTCCTGAAGCATGTGTATTTCTATTGCTTGAGTAACTGGAACCAGATGGAGCTTGGAAACCTCTATATTTACCCAGGACCTGAGAAGAGGAAATGTCTAACACTGGTAGTGCACAGCTTTGCAAAAATTTCCCAGTTAGTGCAACAGCTAAGGACAAGATTGCAGGACTGCGAGTAAAAACCCAGCTATCCGTGCCATGAGGTTTCCCTCTCCTGTTTGGCCTGTGGTTACGTGGGTAGCTGAGCAGTGTTTGCCCCACGGGAACCTGCCTGAGCACGGAGCGGCTGTGGAGCTGGGGCCTGGCATGGGCTGCCAGGCGGAGCCGCTGGCGCCCCTGCTCGGCAGCCCCTTACCCAGGAGGTACCTGATCTTAGCAGAACGTGTGACGGGAAAAATCAGGGTGGAAATACAGAGCAGAGGCCGAGAAAAGAAGTGTCATGGAGCAGAGAGGGAGACGAAGGCAACCTCTTGCCCCTTTCATCTTCGGAAGGAATTTCCCAGCTTTCCGGGATATCGGCCAGCAAGCAGACAGTGCTATAGAGCCCGCAGCAGAAATGGAAAAGCCAGAGTGCCAGCACGGGGGAAACCGCATCTCGGTGTAGGACACAGAGCCAGTTCTGCTGGCACTGCCTGAGGAGCTCAGGCTTTGCCTGCACCTGAGGGGCTGCGGGGCCGTGGTGGCCACCCGCTCCCACCTGTGGAACAGGGGACGAGCTGTTCTCGAGAGCGTGTTCACCGAGCTCGTGAGCTGGAGCTAGAAAATTTCCCCCTGAAAAGCTTTCAGGAGGAGTAGTTTTAGAAACTGAAGCAGGCTGGACTCAGAGACTGTGTGATGGAAAACTCATCATTGCTGCAGATAGGCTTAATTATCAATATATTAAAATTCACACCTGATTTTTCTGTTCTTTTTGCCTTATCTAATTTAAATTTTCATCTGGATCCATCTACTGGATCTCACTATGCTCTTTGCTACTGAATTAGGGAGCTCTTTATTCCAGCTCATGTAGGCACCTTGAGGCAATGAGGAGGTCGTTCCAGTGCTCTTGGACAGAGCAGCTGGCTGCGGTTTGCTCATCCCTCAGTGCAGATTGCCAGGGCTCAGCTCTGAGCCCTTCTGCTGACTCGGTCATAGAGTTGCATCCATGCACAGCAGTCCAAGAGCAAACGTGCTTCAGATTGGTTCACCAACTTGGCACCTTTGAAAGGTGCCTTGCAGGTGGGAATAACAACAAACTCCTGAATGGATCACACAAAATCAGCTGCGCCCCCGGTTTTCATTTCCTTCCATGACAGCCTAATGGGAAGTCAGTTTGCTGGGAGACAAAACAGCATGAAGACATGCACTGTCCTGCCCGCACAGGAAGGATCTGGGTTCACATAAACGCGCAGTGATCCGCAGCAGATTATCACTGCTGCCTTGGACAGCACTTATTACCTGACGGAGATGGGCATTTAAAAAACTTATTAAAAAAAAAAAAAAAAAAATATCAGGGAAGAGACATATATGAAAAATACAGCAAAATACAGTAAAAATACAGCATAAAATTAAAAAATCCAATAATGTGGTGCTACTTCAATTTCATTGGAAAGAAATTCCTTCTTTTTTGTTGTGTTGCATTAGGTCTTTCTCTCTATTTTCAATGTAAAGAATATTGTTTCAAAAAATGCAAAGCTTTGAAATCAGTTCTGTTAAAGACAATGACTAAAAATTCATTGAGTCCTCTTTTTTTTCTGAAAACATTTAGTATTTCTGCAAAATGGTTAAATCGTTCTCTAAAATATTTAAAATGTGAAAATAAAGACAAATTTTAACAAAGATACTTGGCCAGAGCTTTGCTGGGTGTTTTTTTTAAGCCAGAGATCTGACAGGATTGGAATGTGACACTGTTCTAGCGTCAGGCTATGGGAGTAAACAGATTGTACAAAAGCTGAATTACAAAGTAATATCCAAATACTGCAAAGTGCTGGTTCTCTGGGACAGATCCAGGCCAATCAGGTTTTAGATAAAGAACTGAATTTTCAACCAATTTGGTTGGTGCATTTTACAAGCTCGTTTCTAGCCTAAAATTTGCTTCAGTTTCTCTCCTTGTGTGTGCACATGCACGAGTGTGCAAACGCACATGTGTATGTATGGAGACAGAGCGTATTCTTGTCTTTCCTAGCACTGATTCTCCCTTTTGCAGACCTTTATTTATTTATTTATTGTATTTTTATGCAGCCGAGTCGGAAAGGTTTAAAAATGGCTTATGGGGAAGCCCTTAAGTACCAGAAGCACTTTGTCTATAATAAGGTGCTTTCAACATATGTAGATTATACAACAGTTCCGCCTTTCATACAGTAGGAAGCAACAGCATCTGTAATATGGTGTAAGATAAAAGCCTGCAGGAATCGTCATGCCTATTGTGTCACTAATCCACGGATTATGGGCCTTTTACAGAGCCTATTACATAATAGATCCTCATGGGTCATCATGCCAATCCTATGGGGTATTAAAAGAACGGGCACTGTCTAATTCAGATTATTTTTTTAAAAATGGTTCTGCCTGTATAAAAGAATGCTTTTCTTTCCACAGCTTAGCATGTGCCAAAAAGCCTGAATCCCTCCGCAGAAGCCAAGGAATGCAGTATATTCCTTATGTCTGCTTCACAGGGCAAGAAAAGCAAGGTCAAGCTTAGAATTAATTACTACCTCCTTGCTGACTAGGATTGTTGAGGGGGAGAAGACACTTACCTTATGGCACAGATGCTTATGTGCATAAGCCAGCACATGAGACCAAGCAAACTCTTTGTTTCTCTTTTTTTTCCGCAGAAAAGAGCAGCATTTAAAAGCTTTTCTGCAATGCAAATAGCCCACGCCAGGGCTGTGCCCCTACATCACGAAGCCAGCTTAGGCCCCGAGACGGATCAGGGGGATGTTGCGAATGGGTGCTCCAGGGCTCAGAGAGGACACCCTTTGCCTTGGCAGCATCTCCAGGGCCTGCGCACGTGGGGAAGGAGACGCTCTGCAGGCCCTTGTTCCCATTCCCTTTAGTGTGCATCAGCACGAACTCGGCGAGAAGCTGCTGGAGGTCACCAGCCTCACACACACCCACCTCAAGCAGCGCTCGGTGCAGCCGAGAGCCCTTTGCAGGGATGGAAACGCAGGCGTTTCTGCGGCCAGTTCAGCAGGGTTCCCGTGCCACCAAGAAACCGCCAGGGCACGTCCTGGAATTCCAGATTTTCAACAGCACATAGGAGAATATTTCACACGCTCTCATCATCAAGAGGAAAATACAGCAGATGCTATAGTTTTTCTTATATATTTTATTGATAGTGTACATATTTTGATATATAGTGCATTACAATACTGACTTCTAGATTTTTTTTATAAATGTTTAGTTCATTTTAACTATTTTTTAAAATTTTCACAATAAAAATAATCAAATAACATGCCAACATTTTTTTAAAACAAATTATCACATTAAATCCATCTGGATTTCATGACATATGTATCTGTACAAAGGACCCCATATCACAGAGCATTCACAGTGCATAAGGTCACAGTCATTGAAAAAATAAATAACATGATAAATAGATTTCTGTTATTTACAGTTTACAAACTCATCCCTTTCCATTTTCAAGGTAAGCAGTTCTAGAAAGTTTTAACAATATTTAAGGAGGTACCGCCCTTCTCAAGGGTGCATTGCAGACACCTGCAAGTGTGAAACAAAGGAAGCTTTAAAAGGTTCAGAAGTCATTTTGGTGATCGTAAATGATGTCAAATACTTGCTTGCACCAGAGGAGACAGCGGGAGCCAAACTCTACTCTCAGCCCCGAGGACGTAAGTTTGTGCTGGGGAGCAGGGCGTTGATGAGCACTGGCAGCGCTACCAGGAGCACAAAGGCAAGGACTTGGTCCTAACTTTGCCACAGAGATTCACCTATTTGGAAGATGGACACTACTGGGCTGGCAGATTTACAAGTGTTTTTTTTGCATATACAAACAGCATAAAGGCCATAATCTTGCTGCAAACCCCTCTGGAAAGAAGCCTTCAATGGGTATTAGCCTTTCAGAGACTTTGTCTATCCCGTTCCGATTTATTCAGAGACCTTCACATTTTGTCACAGTTCCCTATTCTCTACCTCGACCTCCCCATATGGCTTTCAAGCTTATCAAGATCACCTCAATGACAAGAGAGTGATGATTACTTAGGTTTCGGGGGGCAAGAAAAATAGGGAAAAAAGAAGGGATTATTTTCATACTGGTAATTGCCTTTAACAAATGACATTAACTTTCTATAATCATTCATCTCTTTCAGATAGTGCCCTGTACATGGCAGGTTTGGTAGCAAGCAGAATGTGTGACACAAATGGCCACAATCACGGTGCAGCTCAGCCTGAGGAGAAGGAGCCACACGTATCTCAGGGCGAGAGGGAGCTCACAGCTTTCTCTGGGGAAAAAATATCAGAACCCCACATAAAAGTGCTCTGTGTTCTGCTACTGTGCGGAAATGGGAAACTGTGCACTCAAGGTATTCACAAGGAGCTCATAGGAAAGAACCTGGAATGCCCCTGTCATTTGAATGACAACATTCTTGTCTTGAAGAAAACATCGTTCATGTGCATAATAGTTCATGCAAATTCCAAAGCTGTAAGTGGGGATAGGAAAGAATCGCTGGGTCTAAATGCTATCATTAATTTACAACCATCAAATACATGTCACCACCCAAAGAACTTTGAAAGATTTGTAGTTCAGTCCCACTCTCCCAAACAAAAAGGAAAATGTGCAGTAAGTGCAAGAGTGCAAAGATTTGCTTTTGAATGCTTAAACACAAATAACTGAAAGACCTGGAGCTTGTAGCAACACAACATTGTGCCCAAAGGTGCTTCATTTAATTAGCGAGAATCTTTGGTTTCACCTGACTATCAATGTTATTTTAGTGTCTCTTTCATGTTACATTAGGAAGTCTGATCTTTCCTTGGCATGAATAATCAGGCAGTATTTATACAACCTAAATCACTCTAAAAAGACATCTAACACAAATCAATGGCATTACAATTGCAAGAAAACCAAGAATGGAAGACAGCAAAACCCAGGAGAGCATTCTGCAACTACACCAAGCACGTCATAGAAACAAGTGTGTGTAATTAAAGCGCAGTCACAAAGGGACTCAGAGACAGAACGGGATCTCCTCTATAATTGCTATACAAGAGTTAGGCTAGCAAAAATCTTTTCCATATTCTTTACATGTTGACAGAACATTTACAACCATAATCTACAATCAGGAACTAATTATGTGTTTGTCACAATGCGGGAAGCATATAAAAATAAAATAAAATTGGCACACCAATGACTGAGCCAGGAAAAAGATGGTTGACTCTGCTGTACCTGTAGGGAAGACTTAAGGTGTTCTTCTAGGCTGGACCGCAGCCCAGAGAGCAGCCCTTAGATCACCAAATAGCCATGAAGATAAGCACAATTCTAGCTTTCCAAACTTCGTTCAGACATGTAGATGCTGAGCCTGAACCCACACTCGGGCAGCACTCTCCATGCATAAATGGGATTCAGAGGACCTGCAGTGGGACTTTTTTATACTACTTTGTATTTCTCTATACTACTTAATGCAGAATAAGTGCTACCGTCTATAAATGGAATTAGACGCCACTGAAATCAATGGAAAAACTCCCACTGGATTACTACAGACAGGATTTCAGCCTGCAGGTCTACACAGGACTGTATTCCTCCAACGGAAACGCAGCAGAACAGACCTCTTACAAAGCTCTCCTGGCCTGCTGTAATTCAGCTTTTATCCTGCTTGCACACCCAGAAAAGGGCACAGTTTTGAAGCTGTTTCTGAGACAAGGAACAGGTAACCCTCTTATTAACACCACTGCAAATCTAAAGTGATAACAGCAGAGCAGAAGTGCATAGACTCTAGCCAAGCCTTTTGTTTGAGGAAGAAATTAAATGTTTAGACTACAGAACCAGTAATATATGAAAGAATCCAAATGCGACACAAAACCCAGAGAACATGCTCAGCTGTCGTCTTAGGACACAATCCAGCAAGGCACTTGAATACAAGCTTAGCTTTAAGCATACAATCAATCCTACTGAAGTTGAGCTTTGCTGGATATGGAATGTCTTTTTTTCTGAGTTGTATTACTTCTCAGTGTTAGCGTGCTGGCAATTTTCAGATTGCAGTAACAGTTTTCTCTCTCACATCCGCCAGCTTTCTTTTCACTCTTGGGCTGAACAGTAACTTACACAACATTACGACATACATTCCAGCTAATTTTTGCAATGGTTAGCAGAACAAAACAGCTACAAATTTTTACAGACACAATCTGAACAGATGCAATACAAAACTACTAATCTCAGGGAGCCAAGCACAAATCGCTGCTTTTCTTCCTTGGAAAATTGTGGTGGTTTCCCAATTGAATGAGCAATTTGTTTTGTACATGCAAAAGGCACTAGTCTGCTGTTACTCAGCAATATCTTCCTGAATTACTGCCACATTCTGGAGCAGGCATACCTGGCATCTAACAACCTGTCAGTCACATCTTCCCACACCAATATTACTGCATGGCTTGCTCTGTCATCTTTGTTTTAGCATATGGATACAATCTATATAGGGACTCTTTAGCATAAAGTACTTCACAATATTTTGTGCCATCAAAGCCCTGATATAGTGTCTAATAATTCTTTGGCAAACAACATACCCCTGGTCATGTGGTGCTGTTAATCTTGTTAACTTTGCAAATAACAATAAGCATGGCAAGATATCTGGTTGTTGACGGAAGGTGCATTTGACATTGCCTCAAGAGGTACAACATTAGAATTCAATATAAATTCAAAATAAATTTTCCTGAACTGGGTCTGCATTTTAGTGAGGACTTTCAGAGGTAACAGGCATTCAAGGTCAGTATTAGCTTGTAGGATTGTCACTGGTGACAACAGAACATACAGGCTTAATGGTGCAAGTGACGCTTCAACCATAAAAATGTTATCAATTTAGGCAGAAATTTGAAACAATATCTCAGGGATTCAGCATTAGCAAGCTTTTTTATACATGCTTGGGCCAGGGAATGGCTGCTGGTGGAACAAATCGGTGCCCCTACTCTTTTAGAGTCAGCTGGCTTGGAACTATGAAGGTACAGTACAATTTGCTGGGTCTGGCACTATAAAAACTGACGTCCTCACCACTACTAACTCAGCTGACACCTCTCCACTGTCAACTCACTAGGCGTTCAAAGCTAAATATTGCAACTCTTTTGTGGTATAAAGACATGTGTGCAGCCTGCATTGCACACAGAAGAGCAACTGTTTGCTTGAGGCAGCTGGTCCTCCAAGAGCATGGAAACAAAGAACCTAGAAAGAAACCATTTGACTGAATCCATCAGCTTCTCCCTCTCCTCTTTTCACACCTAAAAGTACCAGCAGCAAACCATCCTCCTGAAAGGCAGGAGGGGAGAGAGCGGGACCGCAGAGGATGCTCCCGCGGCGCGCAGCGCTGTGCTGCACCTCTGCGGCCCTCCTGCACCAGGACGCTCACGAGCACGAGGACGAGCCCGACCTCCTCTGCTTCACACTGCGCCAGAGCCGTCCTGAACGCCAGCAAGGAGCTCCTCCGCATGCTCCAGGACAGAAAGCTCTACCGCCATGCTTGCCTAGTCAAAAAAGCACTGCAAGAATGAAAGATTTGTTGCCGTGTTGGATAGCTTAACTAACCAGTCCTAAGTAAGGTGAAAAATCCCAAAGTTTAAAATTGGGTACTAATACTGACATCTGTAACAAGCGTGAAGCAAGTATCACATATGTTGCCCTGTTTTCCTTAGGATTATTTGGAATCCAATTCCTATGAAAATTCAACAGCAAAATACACTCTTCAATTTGTACCAAAATAATTTTCAAAATAGCCTTATTTGTAAACACATTGCCTGGTGTAAACATTGTTCTACATATGAAATGGTTAAAGGGAATTATTTGTCATATATGGCAAAATAAAAAACTTTCTGAGTTAGTGCTTGCCTACTCAACACTTAAAGTATATTCTCATTGATGCAATAATGGGCATTTTTATATGTAGACTAAAGTGCAAAGTACTAATATATTTAAAAATGTATCAACTTTTAGTTGATAGATTTGCTTTATAAACATTAAAAAATTAAAAAAATCTATGTATAAAGTCAGCTGTGCTTCTTTAGAAACTTATGTGCTCTTTCAGTCATATTTAACTTTAATATATCTTTAAAGTTTAGCAGAGGATTTAAAATATGTTCATTTCTCAATCATATGAATCTAAATTATATGACTTCTAAAACGTGGAATGTTACCCACTATTCTTAGTAATCTGGGCCAGATCTTGCTGTCCATCCAGAGTAACTTCTTTTGTCAGATTTATGCGGGTGGAAAGCATGTCAAAACCTGGCTCTGCCAGGGGTAACTGTCAGGGTTAAAAAGAAGCATGTCAAGCTTTAAAAGATGCATGGAATCAAATCAAGGTCCAGATTCTCTGGAGAGATTTGCTTTGTCCTAGCCATTTCTTATCCACACTGCTCAGTATCAGACACTCATCTTCATTAAGCTTGTAGAAAGAAATAAAAGATGGAGAAGAATATACTATTTTTTTTGATACATTAATGATGAATAAGCTTCTTTCCTCCATCACTCCAATCAAATTATATCCACGGTGAGTTTTTATACCAGAAAGCCTGGATAGTGTTAAGATACTATTCTCAGATTATAACAATAACTGATAGTTACCAAGCACCCAGTTGGTTTTTATTTGATTCCTTTCCTCTAAATTTACAAAGTGGACTTACTAGGGCCAATGCATTTTTTTTCTCATGGAGTAATATTCCACAAATGTTAGTTTATGTATACAGCATCCTTGTTAATGGTAAAACATACTTTTCAAGTATGAATCTCAGCATGAAATTCTCTTCTTCAATATTTGGACACTCTTACTTTTAGTGTGCATCATCAAAAGTGATACAAAATCAACCTTTTCCTCTTCTTTCTCTGAAATGTTATTCATTGTTCAATAATGTTCATTGAAAACAGTGATAAATAGTCAACAGTCCCATCAAAAACTGTCCGTGCAGTTCCTCTATAAGCAGAGCACTTGAAGGGGAAAATTATGTCCTCAACAGTGCATGCCATGGTATGAGCCTTGGACTTTCTGGTCCTGTAGCTGAGACCTTTGACTGAGCCAAGAAAAGTTCTGAACTTGCCTCTTTTCCTTCCATGGACAGTAACTGTCAAAACCAAAAGAACTATAACAATTTTTCTCCAGTCTTTCTGTTAACCTTGGTGGTGGTTTTTGATTGTCTGCAAGAGAATGAAAAACACAACAGTATGTCCCAGAAACAGGACACTCGAGAATTCTGCGTGAGATCCACACAGCTGTACGACTGAGCAGCAGTATCCAAAGAGGAGAAAGATGCTTTGGTTGCCTCAACTGAGCATGTTAAACGAAAGATGTTTTCCTTCCGCTCAGGTAAAAGTGCTCGTGAGCTGATGAAGCAGGAATGACGCTCAATTATTGACGGAGACATAGGAGAAATGTCAAACGTCTCCGGTCACTTACAGCACATGTAATCAACAGAATCTCAGTCTCACTCCTTACTGTGGTTTAAAGTTCTTCTCGGCACATGGGGAAGTTGACAAAAGTGAAGACATTAAACTCTATCAATATAGAGAAACACAGGAAAACAGCATAAAGAAACAACACGTAGATGCCCAATTTCCTGTCAAGCTTCCACTTATTTACATGGATTCCAATCACCTGCAAGTAAACAAAGTGTTAGTTAATTAAGCTTCAAAGGAGACATGTGGAAACCACATTGCAAGCTAGAATTGGAATTTTTTTTGAATTAGAGAGCTCTAACCAAGATAAATACATACTCATGGTAATTTTACAGATGAAAAGGTAGCATATGTTTTTCTCATCAAGAATACAAAAGTAAAAGCCCATCCAGTAACTCAAGCATTGCCTCAGCTCTTCTATGCTAAGAATCTTTTACAGAATATTAAATGACTCCACTTCAAAGCCTCTCCACAAGTTCTTCATTTAACCAAGAAAGAGACTCCCAGGTGCTCAGTTTCGGTATGTGCTGCACTTTCAGTACATGGGGAACAGCAGCACTTGTTCACTGCTTCAGTATCAACTAAATAAATGCAATGAAGCCCAATGTCCTTCTCAGATTTTCTGTGTCCTCGTAGTATACCAACACCTAACATTGATTCTTTCAACAGCTTTAAAAGAGCTGGAGCTGAGCAAATCATTAAAGAAAGCAGAACAGAGGGGAGTGAGATTCACATAAGGGTCTTATTTCCAGTGATGTAGAGTACTCTGAATTACTATTTTGGCCTATTCAGAAGTTCTGTTGGTGTTTGCTGGGGAGGGGTGGGAGAAGAATCAGGGCATTCAACAGTACAAATGAGAGAATAAGAGCTACCATGAACTCAGCTGATATGGTTTATGCTATGAGAGGTCTTTGTAGAAAACCCTGAACACCTAGCATAATACTAGCTACATAATCCCCCTAAGTTTAACAAAGTGCTTGTTACTAACATGCATGCAATGTCATCAGATACAAATGTCCAAAGAATATCTTTGCTGTTTCATAAGCACTGTGCAGTATAGCAGAATTGGGAATAGGACAGGAAAAGAACAGGCTCCCACAGCTTATACATGAGATGCATTGAGAAGTTAGTGGCACGGTGAACAGCCTTGCTCATTCTACCACTTAAAATAGTGTGCAGGTGATGTGGAGCTTTGTGAGACCTAGCCATGCAACAGTGTGAAATCTCCCATGATGATCACCTCCTCTACAGTCTCCACAGGCAGCTGGCAAAAAAGATGTTAGTAGAAGTGCATATTTATACCTTTGGGATTTGTTTCTTCCCACAGTGGGTTCCCTGGCAGTCAGCAGGATCAGACCCTAAGTACCAGCAAAATTGACTTTTGAAACAGAATTATTTCTCCTTAACAAGTCATGGGTTACAAAGATAAGGACTTTACGCTGCAGAACACTTAGCATGCTTGCTCTAAGGGCTGAGGTTCACAGCCCTCATAGACTAGTCTTCAGTAGGGGGTTTTGCTAGAGCACATTTGCTCCAGGCTGGTCCTGGGAAACAGACATAGAGGCAAAAGGAACTGGCGTGTACCTGGGTGTTACCCCCACATAAAGCAGAGACAGGCCTGGGATATGCAGCTGGCACAGAGGTATTACTGGACACCACAGTTCCAAGTGGCATTGAAATGAGCGCGAGGTATCCAGCATCTCTACTGCACCGAAGGCCAGATTTCAGCCGTGGCAGCTCTTCTACTCGTGAGATTGCCAGAGGGATTGTATTGTCTAACAACCAATGCTTTGGGGATGATAAGTACTTCCACTTTGTTCTTCCAAAATATATCAATTAAATAGCTAATAATTACTCTACAACTTAAATATTCCAAAGAGTTATATTTGAAAACATATAAATACTTACAGTAAGTGCCACTGATCCTAGTAAAAGTGCAACTGAATAGACCAGTCCTTTACTGTTTATCCTAACCTGCAGGAATAAGATAAAGAAGAGATCTTTAATATATTCAATATATAACAACTGTGCTTTAGAGATCAGAAACAAATTTATTGATTTATGGTTGTTCATATCCTGTTTTGAATAGTGATTGACTTACCATTTCCAATTTTACCAATCCATGACAGATTTATCATAATGGAGAATAGGGTGGTTAAAGAATCAAAATAAACGTGCAAGTTATCCCACCTCTATAAAAAACACCCCATGTCTATAAAAAACATGGGCATTTATAGTGGTTTTTTAGTTTAAAGAGTCTCAATAGAAATACACAGTTATTCTTATCTTACAGACAAAAATACTAAGGCACACGGAGACAGACTGATGTGCTTGAAGCAGCACAGTCAGGAAATGGCAGAGTCAAACAGCGATATCCATGGCCCTACCTTCCTGCTATGCAATATCATACATTCCAATTGACAACAGTGGGAATTAATTGCATCCTGTGGAAGGAAAATTGTTCCCTTAACTCCTGCTTCCCTGAACAAGAAATAATATCTTATTTAGCAACCAATAAACATGCTCAAGAGTTTTTTTTCTAATTGCATGCTTTCTTTTCAAGATATATCTTTTTTAAATAAAACAAAATGGACAGAGTAAAAATATGCCCAATATACATACAGATGATCCATAGTTAACCACCATGGTCTGCAGACCCCATGGGACACCAAGGCCCACCAGAATGTCAAAGACGTTGCTCCCTATTGTGTTGGATACTGCCATGTCACCGAGGCCTGCAGAGAGAAAACCACAGCTCTCAGCTGAAAACAAAATGATACCCCATGTATTTAAGGAAATTAAAGGGGAATGATCTGCACTGACTGAATCCCTCTTGGATTGGCCAGAGTATCTGAGGTAGGGAGACAATTTCCATGATCTTTGCATAACTTTTGAAAAGGGTGTGCAAAATTTGCTCACTCTTGCTGTATCTTCCTTGTGGCTTGGATAGCCTTTACTGGGTGAATGGTAGGCAACAGAATTCTTCTCTGCTTTTGCTAAATTCTCTTAGGCACGTGCCTAGCTATCGAGTCACTTCCATGAAACACATCCTGGGAAGGAAAAGGAACTTACTTGCAAATGGGACATGCCCTACAAAAACTTGAGAGTGTTTTTGAAGACAGCAAGGACAAACACTGCTGGTTGCAACTACAGTCTCTGCTTGCAGGGAGATACGGACAGACAGGTTATGCTTCAGATCCCTATTACGGCAGCACTACTCTCTACTCTTTCATATATGTAGTCTGTCCTGTAACCGTCTCTCTTATAAGCAAGTGGTACAAAAACCTCGCACTCTTCTTGAAAGAGAGGCTGGTTTTTTACCAAGTTTGCCTTCACTTTCAGAAGAAACGACACCTATGGGAGCTTTTCGAATACTAAAGTAGCAGTCTGTTCATTTTAAAATGCAACAAATTCTCCTTATATTCTTCCAAAAATCTGTTCACTTTAATACTACATAAGGAAAATTAATTTAGTTGGAAAGTAGTTCCATAAGAATCCTGAGTACTTTTATTCTGCTTTTTGTTAGATTTTCCTGAACACACAAAAAAACACAATCTGGAAAATTAATTATTTTAAACATATAATCTTTTTTAATCAAGCAATAACTCTTCTGAAGAAGAGATTATGCCTAAGTGTGACTTTCAAAAATGACAAGTATTATTTAATAGCAATATTCCTATCTCATACTGCAAAGATGGAACTTTCAGGTAGTTAATTTTTGACTTTAGAGCCCTTGCTGTTTGCCCAGTGTTGTGTAATGGAGAGCTCACTACCTGGAGAGGAAAAGGAAAAAGCCTAGGGGAATTAGAGTAGTGGACAAGATCACAATCAGAGCCCACTCTTCTACTGAGGTACAGGTTCAGCATACTGTCAGGTTTAATGTTTTTCAGTGACAACAGGAAAGGATGTGGCTAGAGATACTTCGCAAGCAAAATAGGAAATGTAAAAAAACTTAATCAAAAGTCTAAAGATTCATGAGAAGTGCTTGACAGTTTCAGTTAGAGAGTTGATGAGGACATTGCAGATAGTTTTACAAAACCTCTTCCAATTACTCTGTTCATGACAAAGGAAAAGAGGTCTGCATTTGGAGGAGAAGTGTGCTTGCAGCTAGTTCAGTTCTGCCAGATCCTCTTTAAAACACTTCATTTCCCTGGACTCAAGAGATCTTTTGAAAATCACTACAAGTTTTACATGAACATGTGCTGATCAGCATATATTCTTCAGTGTGTTTTAATAGCTGATATTCCAGTTTTGCCTACTCCTTACATCTTTTACCCTGAGTGATACGTACCTTGCCTAGGATATCTGAGTGTTAAATGACGTGGCCAGTCCCATAAAGCAAAAGATAACAGGTTTTGGGTTCACAATACAGTAAAAAAAACAAACAAACAATAAAACTGTGTTTAGAATTTGCATATATGGAGAAAGCAGATCCCAGGAAAGGTATTTAGATCGCAATTATGCTTCATTGGACACGGTACCTTGTCTTGCTACTATTAGGCTGGCCATGCAGTCGGGGACGCTTGTTCCTGCAGCTAGGAAAGTAATGCCCATGATCACATCCGGTATCCCAAGGGTGTATCCAATCACAGTCACCTGAAGAGCAAGGAAAAGAGATTAACCTGAGGTATTTGGAAAGATCCTCGTTCCTATACAGTTATGGCACACTCTGAGCTTTGGTGTGGACCCCAACTCAAGACAGTTACTCATTTCTGCAATGACCACTCTAAAACCAATTTATTAAAAAGCACTTTGGGGTACATTCCCAGGCAGTTTATGAGCAGTACAAAAAGCTCCCTTTTCTGTAGTTCTAACATGACATAATGATCTTTTAAGGAGGTGCACATGCAAAATCCAACCTGCTGGGCTTTGTTGTTGCTGCTTTTCTTTCCCAAGAATGACAAGATTTTTTTAGTGCAATTTCCAAGACAGAAAGACTGATTTTTACTGGGACACAGTGGAAGAGATTAAAAAAATTTACTTTATCTCAATACATGAAGAAGGAACCAGTTTCTGGCGTGACTCCTGCTACAATCCGGCATTGAGCAGTCTTGTTATACTGTCCCCTAAGGATCCAGATGCGGCTTTACAAGAACTTAGGAAGTGGCTGAAGCTCGTAGCAGAACATTTGGAAAGGACGGGCTACTGTTTTTAGGTAGATTTTCACAGCACACTGAAGATGACTCAAGAATAAAGGCTGAGCAGGTAGCCAAGCACACAAAAGAAACAGCCTTGTGGGAGCGAAAGGATTGAAGGGGGCAGGCAGCTGCTTCCCTCTCAAGACTGCTAAGGGTGAAGGGGATCCACTCACCAGCCTTCATATTGTCAAAGGCAATCTGTAACTCTGAAATAAGAGGGAACAAGAATCCCTGCTGTGATTGGTAGTGGGGTAAGAGCTCTGGCTGCCTCTTGCAGTAAGAGGTTTTGCAGCCTTGGTGAGCACCTCTCTCATTTGAGAAGGGGGACACATGCCCATGACACCAGTGCCTTACAGGCACGTTATTACAAAGGATAGACAGAGTGAAACGAGTGTATAGCTTGGGCACAACTACACCAGCAAGAATGAATAGCTGGCATAGAAATTTCTCTTAAAGAGTCTCCAAAACAGAAGGGAGAAGGGTTACTTTACAATACAAAACTTTATAAATTAAATATTTATGATCTTTTTATATATATATATATAGAGAGAGAACACAAAATTTTCCATTAGAGAAAACATGGCTATAAAGCAGTCCACAAATGACTAACACATTTGGGGAGGATAGAATTGTTGTGCACCCAAAAAAGTGACAGCAAAGCTCATAAGGAAAAATTCTAAAATATCACATCAAATTTCAAATTTCAGCATATTGCATTTCTATGACTAGGTGAAACAATTCTACAGTTCTCATATGAAAGAAGTCACCAGCTTCTTCACTGTATTTTCTTTTGAAGGAAAAAAATGGATATATGAATTCTTCAAATACCAGAAGCCACCAGTCTTCGAGTTGCAGGTATATACAACTGCTTGGCTTTGCATCTCAGAAGAAAAGTAACTTCAAAGTATACTTCAAAGTACCATTATTTTTTTCCATTGCTAAAACCATTTTCAGGTGCTTTCCTATTTGTGCCCTTTCTCTGACTGAAAATGTACACTTTAAAAGAGAAACTAAACGATAGTAAGAAAAAACAGGAACCTAGTCAAACCTTTAAGTAAATGTGCTCCTAAGTTAACGGCAATTTACAGACCTACACCAGGTACCATCTATTTTTCACAGATTTAGGCAAATAGAAACATTTTGTAAGCAATGACAGTACTGTTCCCTAAAAAGGATTTTATTCCTTTATTCTATTCAAAGTATTATACAGTACTTGTGAGTCTTCAAATTTCATTACCTGACTTTAGTACATGCTTCAGTATCACAGTGTATAGCCATATTTCTAAAGGTGTCTCAATACAGATGCTTCCATTTAGACCTCTATCCACTAGTAGGACTTGGATGCCTACATTGTTTTGAAAATCTGTCTAGGGTCCAAATATTTGTGAGAAAACTGCAGTATAAAGTTAAAATTATAACAATATCCACTGAAGAGGTTGAACTATGATAATATACACTTTAACAAAAACACAATAGATATATTAACTAATCCGAGATGTACGTTTCACCCAATACAGCAAGGCTTTCTAGAGGCACTTACCATCCACACCATGAAGTAGGAAAACAAGGCAATCCAGAGAGTGGATAAGACAAAAGTCAGCATAAAAAACTTCTCCCAGCGTGGTTTGCTGCAGTTTGGAATGGTGCAAAAGAGCAGGAATATCAATGGCCATGTCAAAATCCATTTTACTTTGTTCATTTTTCCATCTGCAAGACAAAAGAAAGGAAAAAAAACCAGTATAACTTTTCTGTCACTATCCTAGGCCCAACTACACCACAGCAGATAAGATCTCAGATAGTTGGTTAAAATTTTGCATGTCATCTCATTTTCCAATATGCCTTTCATCCTTGCTCGCTCTGTGTTCAAACCATTATCAGAGTTGTGAGATTGCAAGCATATTCCAGGACATTGCAGTTCAAGCCTGCCAAAATGCATGTAAATCCAAAAAAACACGGCTGCTTTGAAAACCACAATACGAGTCGGTTTTGCTGCTCTTTCAGATATGTGTATTGTTAGTCTTAGTGCAAAATAATAATAAAAAAATTACATTATGAACTATTTAAAAGGAAGATTGAAAGCCTGGTAGAGAAAATAACCTGCACCTTCTGTGCAACAATGGAAACTACTTTTCATAGAAAAACAGACCCGCAGACCCAAACTGTGAGCGTGACAACCTTGCAACATACACTCGACTGCGGTCACTTGGAGAGCACCTCAAACTCGGATTCGGCAGAACTAGACTTGACAACTGCTTCTGCAAACGTGAACAGCACCGCCTTGGGCACGTCACTGAGCCTCTGCGAAAGACGACCGGAGACACTGCCTCCCCTCACGGAGCCCAGAAACCAACCTGGGAGCAACACCAGGGCCCTGCTGTTACTGATGAGGGCAAGCGCCGACCTTTCCACTTTTAGACAACGGCTAAGTATCGTAAATGTGCATGTAAAACTCAGTGCATAAAAGAGACTTATCAACGTGACTTTTTTTTCAGAGATATAAATTCTGGAAATATCAGATTTTTTTTTTTCATGCTTCATGGGGTATCTTGCAAGAAGAATAATGCATTTGTTTTTCAGGCCGTAGTTCAGTTTTACAGCCAACTGCACAGTGGGTTTCGCTTGAATTTTCTTACATATTTTATTATAATAAGAATATAAGCATTAATAAGGATTATTGCTATTACAATCAATATAAACTGATAATTATATCTATGAGATCAAAATATGTTATTCTAAGCAAAATAAGTGATCACATTGAAAACAATCATATATATCTCCAAGAAATTTATAGAAATTAAAAAGAGCTCATAAAAATCAGGGAAAATTCCATCAATTTCACCAGGAATTTTCCTTCAGCAAAGGCACTAGGATTTAGCATTTGCTTATTTTTTTCTCAGTTAATTCAATTAAATCCAAAATCTGTCACCTGGATATATGTACACCAGGTGCAATGGAATTAAATATTAGACATCTTAAAATGTAGTAATGGCTCTGCAATCTGTAAGGCTACTTACAAGCCTGATTTATTGTAACAGCCTTCATCCTTTTATTTGGGAATGAACTTCACCTGCTGAGGTAATGAGTCAGCTCCTCACCTTGAGATTTCCCTGTGAATTCTGAGAATACACGAGCCTGGCAGGAAATCTGAGCAGAAGATGGGCTCTTTATTCCCTTTAGCTTGTGGCTGCAGAACTTAACACAAAAATACTACGGACCCTTGGTTCATTTTTAGTGCTCAAATTTTCAATGTCATTGGGGAGCTATTACAGATTTTACTGGAAAGTCCTTTTCCTGCATAGTAATATACACAGATTTTTAAAACAGACACCTTTTATCTGTTCTGTACCAGAAAAACAGAAATGTCACTTCTTAGTTCACATCTCACTCCAACTCCACTTACAAGGCTGTAAATATCACACCATAATTTGCACCTCCTTCTGTTTGTTTCGGTTTGGATCATTAAAAGACTCCTGCTGGTTAATTTGTACTACTTGTCTACCTATGTTGCTCAACATGGTTCACAGTCCAACAAGTCGGTGTGGGCTATGCTGGTAATTTCCTCAGTGCTTATTTCCAAATGTACTACGAGTGGGTGACTCTCTGACAGGAAGAACCACAGACCTGACTCTGAGCTGATGCTGGCACAGTCTGACCAGTTGCAGTGGTGCTCCACACAGAGAAACTCAAGGCCATTTGTCTTTTCAATACCATGAATGAAACAAACAAAAGCCTTTGAATAATAAGTAGGACAGATGCTATTAATTTCTAGTGGGGAATACAGATCCTGCCAGGGATCCTGTCCACCGTCCTGAATCACCCGAACAAATGCTTACCAGTGAGAATCCCTGTGCTTTACCCCTGGCATTGCTAATCTTGCTGCACCCTAGGAAGACAGCAATGCTGGCAGGGAGGGACTTGCCTTTCCCCTCTCTTTGCTCAGACTGGATGGCTGTGCATTAAATTAAAAATCTTGCTCCGTCCCTGGTGCTGCTTTTTCCACAGACCACCACGGGTCAGAACTGCATTTTTCAGTTACGTGGTTTATGGAAGTGACCCTTGTCACCCATCACGTGACAATCAGACTTGAGACTTCAGAGAGTCAGAACTGTATCCTGGGTTTTGCTGGTTTAACAGACAAGCTGGCTGGCCATTTACAGAACACCTAGAATAGTTCTCAACTATCACGACCAGCGTACACGATACACTTTACATTGGCTTTATAAACTTTTAGATAAGGTCTTAAATTCATCCGGTCTTGCTTCTGCTTCAGATCTTCTCTTTAGCTCCCACCGTGCTGGTGGAACTTGTGTGCCACCCAGTGCTAAGGGAGTCTTCCCTTCCACTGTAACTTGGCAGCTTCATAAGCGTTGCTGCAACACCCAAACAAGCAAGACCTCATTTCCTCGGGAAGCCGGTCACTTCGTCTACCTCACCTGGCTTAAACGAATACACAAACAACATCCAGCTTGTCAACTATTTTTTTTAGCTGTTTTGAAACTTCTTCTTTTGCTGTTGATTTGTTTTTGACCACCCACTGTAAAATAACCATTAAAATGATTTAGTTATAAATCTGTTTAATTGGGGTGTGCTTTTAGTTAATAACAAATTGTATGATAATTCTTGTTTAGCCTGCCTCGTACATCTGCAAGGAAGAAAATCATCATCATTAACACTATTATTCAATAAATAGCTGTTCTGTAAAAAATGACAAACAGTCCCATTATAGGACATTAGCTCAGTTGTTTTTGTTCTGCAGTATGGGCCACTTATGAGCTCTGGATCTGAAGGCTCCAGCAGAATTGTATAGAGCTGAGAAAAGGCATAAGTTGTTTATTGCAACCCCTCATGACAATAATGAAAGAATACTACATTAATATAAATGTCCACATTGCTTTGTATTCTATTCACTTCACTCTACTGTTACACTGTATGATCTGTTTTTCTTTTCTTTTTTTTTCTTTGCTTGAAGTTATTTTTCCTCCTTTATATACCCTTTTCTCTGTTCCTCAAAAACATTTAACAGATTTTTGGAAGCCAAACATGCCAAATATTCCAGAGAGGTATTATTGTGGAGAAGCCTGGTTACAATGTTTTTGAAAACCACAGGAAAGCATTGCAACTAACTTCCTTTGCTAATTTTCATTACCTTTTCACAGTGCTTTTCTTTCCAGATGCAACATTTAAAAGAGCCACTTTCACATATAGATAGTTCGCTGGTGAAAAAAAGGTAACGTGCACCACAGATAGTAAAAAAATATTAACACACATCACAGCATTAACAAGAAAGAGGTATTTCCTTAAGGCCCTAAATAAAGTGCCTTTTCATAGGAGAAATATTTTCCTATTTGTAACATCCACGTAGACTTGAGAGGAACTCTGTACAAAAGAGTGAAATAAATTTGTGTTCTCATTCAGATCAAGAGTGTACCTTGGAGGCATATATAACTTGATTATACCCATTTACTTCATGTTGGCTTGCAGCACAGAGCAGCCCACATTCACATATCATTAGTAATACTAATCCCAATCTTGAACTTAAAACGCATAGTAACAAGACACACACCTCCACCCTGGAAGCTTTGTAGTAAGCTAGGAAATTGCTGCTATAAAGTGCTGTCCATGAGATTGGAGAATCATTGGGAAAACTCAAAATAGGCAAAGCAGCCAAGCTGAAAGCCTATTAATATCTGAGCATGTGCTGTATTCAAAATACAATAGGTGAGCATGATTTCTTTGTCCCAAATGTAAGACACAACACAAAAGTGCCTAAAAGAAATGCAACAGACTAGATGCATCGTGACTTTTCCATCTAAATAATTTTCAAAAGCATGAAAAATGCTTTTGGTGCAAAATAAAACATTCCTAAGCCAATGTTTTTTCATTTGCTGTTAATATACACAGGATCTGGCTCTGTCTTCTTGGAAAATCCTTACTAATTTCAGCTCTGCAAATTTCCCTAAGAATCGTGAAGAGGCAAAAGACTTTCTCCACTACAAAGACAGGCTACAGAGTAGGTAGAAGAATATCTAAGATGATCCCATCATTGTCAGCCTTCCAAACGGGCAGCTGACTTGGTAAAACATTCTCATTTCAATGCTTCTGCAATGGGTCTCTGAAGACAACTCTGTGAAAAATACTGAGGTTTTACTTTTCATCTTCTTCCAAAACAGACTCTTTTCCAAAACACTGACACTTTTCTCAGAATAGAAGGTCCATTTTCCAGAATACAAGTTATAAATTCCAAACCATGAGATCTGTCCAAAAAAAGAAAAAAATCCAGATTTCTATTTTCAGGCTGTGCCTTTAAAACACTTTGCATATTCAGATTCATGCCAATAATGTTCTCTTAAAGACATATTTTGGTACAACAGGAACAGGATGTGAACAAAGAATTTACTGAAGTCTGCAGAAATGAGCTTTACTCTTAGCACAGAATTATTACAGCTTTACATGGGATAACACTCCACAAAAATGAAGTGCAATAGAGCAGAGTACTCTCACTATATCTTGACTTGATCGGGTTTTGGCATGGTTTATTTTAAATGTTTTAATATTGCCGTCTGTTTTCAAAGGACGAGGGCTGGGGTTTATAGACTTTCTCAGGCTCTCTATATCCTTTTGGAGCAAAGTGACAAGCAGACATAATAATGGTACTAAATTTAACCTCATACACCTCTGAACTCTCCTGTGCACTCTGCTCCTACGTGAAGCAGATTAGCGGCATTCAACTTTCGCAAACGGAGCACATTCGTGCAGTGACTCTCCACCAAAAGGGCTCCATGAGCTCTGAGAATATGGCAGTGCAAAACAGAAGTGCAGCAGAGGAGGACATACGTGAGATCTGCCCCACAAATGCACTTGCCATCTGAACTAAAATACTAAGGTAGATGCAGCTGTATCTAGGCAAGAGGAAGCTCTTCCAGAAAAACCTTCTGACCACTCAGGTTAGGTCTTGTTCTGAACTTCTGCCGTTTCAGAGAAGTGAAATTAACTCTTTCCATCAGCGTTTTCAGGTACAGATTTACACATTGAATTGTTTTCTGCCATTGAGCCTTTAGAAATGCATTTCTTTGATACTCAGAAGCTGTTAAAAAGCAAATGTTAGGAAAGAAAAGGAGAAAAAAATCAGAGAATATAATTTAAAAACCTGGCTAATTCATATCTTGGATATACATTTCCTGTCCTCTTATCTCTGAAAGGGTACAGTAGAAATGGGTAAGATTCAGAGGTAAGACCAGAGGGACGATCAGACTACAACTAGTCTGCCTTGAGGACCGACAGCTTCATGGGAGATACCATGAAAATCTACAACACCCTAAGTGCCACAGTGACATGCATGGAGATTCTTCACTTTTCCAATACCAGAAGACATCAAATGAAGCTACTAGGAGTCAAATGCAAAAAAGCAAAAGGAGGTGGTTCTTCACACTGCTAGAGCACTTCTTCCAAAGGATGTTGTGGCTTTTAAATATTTGCAAGAGGATCAAGATCAAAGAAATCAAGAGGATTGGCGTAGATTAATGAAGAAACACATGAAGGTCTTTTAAATGCTTGGAAATCACACACAGCCCAGGCAGTTCCCCTAGTTGAAAATAATCAAAGGGCAGAACAGTTTCAGGGTAGTATTATGTATACTTGTCCTGTTCACATCCTTCCCCAGACTTCAAAACTCCATAGCTGGAGTCAGAATCCTGGGCTAGATGATCGTTTAGTCTGACTCAGTACAATTTTTTTTTTTTATGATTTTAGAAGATACTGTTAATTCCTTTTGGCTCCTATCCAGGCGTTGTATTTTGGAGCCATACAAAAGTGGACAGCACTGCTAATGTCCTTTATTACAATCTCATTTTAGCTATGGGAATTACTCCTCTTATTTTACCTAATACCATCACACATTACGTAATGAATCCATGGTACAATCCTGTGAGAGAGGGAGTTCTTCATTTCCGTGAAACCAACAGGAGCTGCAAACGCTGAATATTTTACAGGATCTTGAATACATGACAGTGAATGGGATTTAATCATCCTTTAAAAGCTGCACAGAAGTCTTGTCTGAGTCTGGGCTCTCAAAGACTACTGAGTTATGCAAGGGCTTTTACAAATCGTTTTGTTTCTACATATGCCTGCTCAGTTTCATCCTGTTTTTAATTTGCATGGTACTATATGCAGCCTCCATAAAATCTGTGTTGCCACCTCTTTCAACATGAGCCTGAAACACACCAAGGGGAAAAACCCTTTAGTTTGAAAGATCTCGGGTTGGGATCTAGGCTTGACAAGACACCATCACTGATGGTATATAAAATATCAAAGGACAACTGGATATCACTCAAAGACTAATGTAATATTTAAAACTTCATTTGCATGTATTTTTCTGCTTCAGAAGATATTTCTTCTCACAAACGCATATAAGACATATAATTTGAAGTAGCAAAGCCAAAACCCAAGCAGGTTAAAGAAAGGTGGCTACAGATCAGGGGGGGAAAAAAAAAAAGGTTTGGACTGATTCACAGTCAGTTCAGAGCAATTCTACTTAGCACTTTGCAAGCAGTTGACTAAAAAAGGCCCTTCAGTGGCTATTCTTCATACCACTCTTTATGGTACTGAGAGAATAAACGAACTTTTGATCTTTAGAAAATGTATATGCTGTATTCCAGGTCTGAAAATATATCAAAAGAAAAACAGAGGGGATCCTGGGAAACCATCTACAAACTACCTTTTCCTTAAAGTCAGACTCAAATGTCAGGGCTTTTTAGGCTACTGATTGTGCCCCAGCACTTCAACAACAACAAAGCCTGGCACTATTCCTTTATGTTTTTTCAAAGTTACTAAAGAGGCATTTTTGAGAAGAAAAATAGAACTGCTCCAACCAATAGATAATAGCTACTAATGAGAACCCAACTAATAGATAATCATCTTCAGGAAACAGAGGAATAACAAAACCTGAAAATACTGATGTTATGGTGTTATGCATACTCCTTGAGTTCGTGCTGCACTTTTGCTCTGTTGCAGTATGAAATATATTAGCAGCAGTCCCAGATAAACTGCATTAAGAAATGGACAGCAGCATAACTCATAAACCCCTCCATAGCTGAAGACGTTTTGCCTGCTGTGAATGTCACGCTTTGAAAGTTCCACACTAAAGTCTATTTTTCATTCATAAAGAGGAGGACCACATCTTGAAGAAATTATCACAGAAGAAAATTATGATTTGAAGAAAATATAACAATTTGGTCTCCGAGTAATGTCATATTCAGATTTCTGCATTGCCTTGGAAGGTAAAAAGCTATGTGTGACAGCCCAGTTAAACCTTGAATCCAAAAACTTGCTGGAAACAATTAGGTTAAAAAGTCTTTTTGTCAAAATGTGCATTCAGCACTGCATTTTTAACATCATTTGAGAGACATTTACTATTATTATTATTGATATTAATATGTTCATGCACACAAACATATTTTTGACTTACATTCATCTATTTTGCCATGCAACAAAAATGTGTTTTTCATGCTTTGACTGAATAAGTACTTTGAATGGGCTTATCTTTAATGAATTAGTTGTTACCATTCTTCAGCCCCTGATGAGAGCCTGTAACCGCTGACCGCAAGATGGTCCTGTAAGGGCACACACTACAATGCTAAGTGAACACATACTATTATTTTCCACTCTTCACAGGGCAAATTTTTCATTATGCTTGGATGTTTGTTCAGTCACAAGCCTCTCTTCAAAATGGTAGCAAATGAAGTGATGTGATCTTCAAGATAATAGAACAGTGTGAGTGACATGGAAAATTCTTCCTTCTTTTTCACTGTATGTGATATTCATTTATGCAGAGTAATACTGGCATTAAACAGTAGCTATGTGCCAGATGACTAGTGACTATGAGCCTGTGAAGGGTGACCTAATCTCTGCTGTCTAATCACTACAGCATTTGAGAGCAAGTCAACATGCAATGTGCTAAGGGCACCATCATAATAAGGCTGATTATAAATAGCCTTTTACATCAGAGGACAAAATTATTTTCAATTATTTTCAAAGTAGTATTAGACCCTACTGCTCTAAGAATTGTAAATACTGTCAAAAATATTAAATCTTTGTTCATCGTCCTTCAAGAAGTCATCCCCATAGCCATTATATCAAGATTTTTATATACCTAGCAGCCTTTGGCCTACTAACCTTCAAGAGACAAATATTAACTGTTTACTTTGAAGTCACTTTTAGTACCATGCTCTCTGACATGTTTTTAAACATGATCCGGTCTTACCTGCTTTTTCTTCATCTCCAGCAAACCAGCACTTCGACACAAGAGTTGGAAAATATTTCCCTATGATCTGTTTTCAGTCATGTAGCCTCTAGATTGGTTTTACTGTCCTTAAAATCCACCCCCAGAGAGTCAAATCAATCCCCTTCCTCCTCTCTCTCCACATAAGCTGTCTATTCTCACAGTCCACTGTTTGGCATTTTAATTCTCTTCCCGTTCCTTACTCTAAGCATCTTGAAAGCAAGACTTACCTGGTAGGGAAAACGGAGACAGATTGTCATGCTCGCTTTCTTCCTCTTGGTTCGCCACAGGGATGTTCCCATTTTCAATATTCTCGTGTTTCCCATTCTGAAGCTGTTTGCTTGAGCCATTTGCAGATTGGATTAGGCGCTGACGCTGCACAGGGTCACAGACAAAACACCCATCAGCTTGGAAAGGTTCTTGACTCTGTCAAACCAGCGTTTCACTGCCTGTCCTGCCCCAGTCATCTGAGCCTCGGAATTTCTCCGCCAGGCCTTTCTTCCAGACAGTAACACACACAGCTGTATGTGACCTACCTGTATTTGTGACATTAGTATTAAAATTTGATCTCAAAATTACTAACTTGGGTATTTCAAGTGATGATTGAGAAAGTTCTCATATCTTTTTTTCCACACCGCGTTTTAATGAGTGTGGTTATTCTGAAACCCTTCTGACTCAACCCTTCCTACTCAAAGTAGGAGCTGACCAGTTGTGGTATCGTAACTGAGCAGTAACACTCAAGACAATACTCTAGTATTAAAGGCGGCCTACAAAGGACTCATGATCCTAGACCTCTCCTAAAGACACCCTACTCTTCCATCTCCATTCCTTGCACTAAGGATCCTAATGTCAATCCTACATTTCAAAAACAAGATTAACCCTAGCTGCCGTTGTTTGAGTATACAAACTCCTGTGAAATGTATATATCATCCCTATTCTAACACTGCTACATTTGAAATATATAGTAAAATAATGGCAGTGATCAATTTTAAATGTCTGTGTATATACCAGTTATTACTCTACAGAATGTGGAATGTAATAATAATTTCCTACTCAAAAAAAAAAAGGGAGGGGGGGGTTGTTAGGTGAGACAATGTGTAGTTGGGAAATGCTCTCTTTTTAGTAACAAATTGCTGCAATTTCCCTACCGGGCTCTGCCTTGAAAAATAAAGTTACTGCAACAACAATCAAAAAATTGATACTAACATTAACAAATGATCATCAGAAACAGAGAAATGATGAACAAAAATAGAGAATACTCATATCCGAATGCTTTGCAAAACTGGGAATATGAGCACAGGAATACAGAGAAGTAAAACACTTTATCTTAGAAAGGTTTTTTTGCAGATGTTGAACTAGCAAATATCAGCTTTCTGGGTGCGTATCTATTAAGAAATGCTTAAGAATTTTTTCTTTGATAGTGAATTCTCTTCAAAGCTGACGTTTCACAGCAGCAACTGCTACTTTGTGCCTTATCTGATCTTCTCCTGCTCTTGGTCATATTCCACTGAAATGATTTTCTAGAAAGTATTTCACTTTTAAATTGGACATGTGTTACAAATGTATTAGAATACTGCTTTCCTTCTCGGAGGTATGTACAATGCTTGGCAGACAAAAGAGTTGTATCATGATATCTACATTCTGGGAAATATCAAAAACTTCTGCTTTCAAGGGTCTTGAAATGAATTTATTTGCCCAAGTTAAAACTCTCTTCTCATATTTGATATTGTAAAGAGCAAAGGATAATGCCTTGTCTTCTTCACAGACACAAAGTTGGCAGAGGAAATATTTCACTCCAAAATTTTTATGTACACAGAGGACAATGAAATTTGGCCAATCCTCTCAGCTGTAGGATGTGAGGAAAAAGAACAAAATAAAATAAAAAATGAAACAATATATGCTGGCAATATATTAGTTACTGTTTAATTGAAATTGTCCAAATTCTCAACATTAAAAAAAGAAAAAATTGGCTCACTTCCATTTTGAGCTGCCGACTACAGAGAATACTAAAAAGATCTGGTATGATGATGATTGCTGTTCATGTAGGAGCACTTCTTGAGTCTTTTAGTTGACCTGTCCCTTATCCTTTGTTAGTTTGATCAGTGTCAATGACTCAAAACTACTTCTGCTGCAGATAAAATCCAAAGGTGCAAACACACACACAAGCAAACAAACATCCCCTTGCACAGACAGAAAGCTGCAGATCTTTAAGGATCCCCCTCCTCATGCCTGCTCTCCTCTGAAGACAAGAAGCACCACCCCTTCAGGACCCATCTTCACATCTGCTGTGACATAGCTGTTAGAGAGAGACACAGCTACCCCGGGGCTGGAAACACGGGAGAATCTGAATATCAGAGTCAGTACGAATGTGGACTTCTGGCGACCCCCCCTGCTTGTTAGTCATTTATTGTTTTCTTAATGAACTTACCTCATTAATGATGAGACGGCTTGCCATCCGCATCCTGGTGCGTGGTCCAAATTTATTTGTAATCATTATCCGTAACCCAGCTTCGGGGAACCGGAATTTGGGGGGACTGGAGCAGATGATCTCATCCACCATGACCACACTGTTTTTGCCGTACTGCTGCATCCCCTTCACTAATGAGCACAACGGCCAAGGTTAGTTGTGGAACTGATTGATCTTACCACGCTCCCCCTCACCCAGAGCCACTGCCCTGCTCCTCACATGCGTGTGGGTGCCATATTCACCTGAATGCCTGAAGTTACCACTGACTTTCATGTAATATTTCTGCAGTCGGATGGATCTGTTGCTCTGTGGGACACCCCATTTAAGCCATGTCCTGAAAGGGACTTTCAGTCCAGTAAGGCAACAACCATCAATTCACTATCCAATGAGCAGGAGTAGTTTTCATCCAGCCGCTCATGCTGTAGTACCAGTATTTTTTTGCCTATGCTTCACTATGTTTTTTTTTTAAACTTTCTCAAAAAGCACCAAGACTTATAGACAGCCCCCCTGAGACCTATAAAGCTATCCCATTGGATCAAGGTGCTTAACAGCTACTACTGCTCATCCAGAAATCCCTAATGTAGTGTTCACTCACTCTGAAAATCTTCACTTTACTTTCTCAGAATATTATTAGTATCTGTGACACGACAAGATCCAAAACTATGGAAAACAACTGTCCAAAACAACTGCGCGTTACAAATAAGCCTCTGCTACTGTGAAGGAACTTGTACCAAGGTGAGAGTTTGAGGTTTTGCTTTTTTCTCTACCATGCTAAGAAAACAAGCAGAGAGACAAAATCATTTTGGGAATCAACATAAATACAAGGCAGGACTTCCAAAGCTGCACAGCGTACCAGTATTCTCACAAGCGCTACAGACTACACACAGCAAGCAGAGCAAGGCTCAGCAGACAGGAGACGTATCCATGTAGTGTTAGAAAGCAGAGCAGGAGATATACGTGTGACTGTTATAAATATTAATTATTACATGTAATTACATGTAAGGAAACAAAACAACAGAATTCTTTGTTGCTTGTGTTACTGCTTTGCTTAGCTTGGCTTCACCCTCCCGCCCACCTTTTGCAGTAACTTACTTACATTAAGAAGAGGAAGAGAATTTAGGAGGTAGAGGCAAAAGATAATTATTAGTGCATGGTTCCCATCAGGAAGCAAAGGAAATCTAAGGAAACATTCAACTAAAACAAAGGAATTAAAATGGACCTGTCCTAAACACACAGAACTCTATATAGCTATTGTTTACATTGTTAAAGTGATGAAATATTTTTCATTTTCAGGAAGATGTCCGGCTCCATGCAAGTATGTAAATCAAATCATCCAATAAGGCTTTGCTATGTCAAGCATGTCTTAATATATTTGCTTTGAAGTTGGAGAAAAAGATCATTCAGCAGGAAAAACTTAGTGAGACAGTAAATCTCAATACTGCTGTATCCTTTACTCTCTTGCATTCAGGCATCTTGTTTTGTTTCACTAAAATAATGTTTTCAGTGAGTACACTGGGGTCGCCCAGGGTGTCATAAGGAGCTCTTTGGTTCCTCAGAGATTCGTCCCACTCAAAAAGAATCAGCTCTTTAGTTTTGCCTTGGAGCCTCCTCTCTAATGGAAAATAGAACTAGTAGTAATTTTCTATTTAGTAAACATAAAGGAGCAATTATCCTCCCACCTCTGACATCTAAAACAAATTAACCTTGCTGAGCAGTGCAGCTGATGATATAAATGAGGCACAGAGCCATTCTGATGACTTCTGCAGCTGAAGTGAAGCAGCTTTTCCTGTGAAGGAATATAGAGCCAGACAGGCTAGCCTAAGAAAGCCAGAAGCCTTATACAAGAGGACCCCACCACAGCAGCCTGACATTATTTTAGTTAGGCAAAGAAAATGGAACGTTTGAGAACGATCCTTGCAAGGAAAAAAACACAAGATATCCTTGGTTTGACATTCTCATGTGGTTAGTTGCTTTCAGGTGAATTGCATGGCGAAGTCTCCAAACTGCTTCTTTATCTTCTTTTATCTTACAACAAAAATCTTCTTAATAACTTAATTATGAATCTGGATCAGCTCCACACACATGTATATCACATTCTATTGAGAAACCCACTTTTAACTAGAGTTCTCTCACCTATGAGCAATTTGGGATCAATAAAATAAAAGCCAAGGGCAATGAGCCACAGTATATATAGGAACATATATATATTTAATTATAAGCAATATTCACAGGAATAAAATCTTTTGCCTTCACTCTACACTTGAGTGTATATTCACTGAAATGGAAACTATCTCAAGGAGAAAAGCTCTCCTTTTACTCTCCGAAATTCCAGTAATGGAAGCTTTTGTGTTTTACCATTGGAAGCTCTTAAAAGTAATAAAACTTAAGACGACCAAAGAGTTCTACAGTGTGTGAACTCCATTTATCTACACCGTAAGCAACAGATTAACCATCATCAGTAGAAAGAAAGCTCTTCATCCAAAGCAGCTGTGTTTTGGGGGGGAAAAGCTTTGTCTGTGTGGAGAACCCTATTAAGGTTAGACCCGTGCCATGGCAAACCCAAGCGAGGGAATTCACTGGATCCTGGACCTTGCTACCTGCTGGTTGGAGGCAAGGCACAGGCAAGTTGTAATGACCTCACTGCTGCTAGCAGTGCTCCTGTTTCCAAAAGATGCCTCTGAGGAGGCTGCAGTTCGGCTTGTGAAGCCCAGCATCCACTAACAGAGGAAGCTGACTGAGGCTGCAGTCTCACAGCATCTCCAAGGCAAGCTAGACCTGAAGCTTGCTGTGGATGGTGCCTAGTAGAGATACCATTCTCGTGAGCCCAGGCTTTTATTATCTTTCTGCTGCTTCTCCTGAAAATTCTGCATATTCTTCACAAGCTTTAAATAATCTTTAGGTTTCCTGAGAAGATGAACAGAAGGTGCACAGGTAAACACTCTGTGCTATTACCTCTCTATCACACAGTGGCTATAAACAACGAAGGTTGCATCTTAACACTAAACTTGAGATGAATCTTAAGATTAATCTAAAAAAAATGAATCTTAAGATTATATGACCTATAAGCTTAAGAATGGAGATGACCTCAGAACTGCACAATGGACTTAAAAGTAAAGGGCACCTGTATTTGTGTTCTATCATCCATTTCCTGTGCACCCACTGGAATATACCAGTAACCCCTTCCCTAAGAAACACCCTGTAAATCTCACATGAATGCAATGCACCCCCATATCCAACTAATGGACATTACTATATGAGAGTCAATGCTAATAAAAAATCATTGTCAAGACAGACGAAAATATTTCAAAGACATCCTATTTATGCTACGATGTTCTAGGAGAAGTATTTTAACATCAATATTAAAGTGTTGTCTAAACATTATACCCAACACATGAGTATCAGTGTGTTGTCATTATAGAAGCTTATAGTAAACTTTGAAGGTATAAATTATGAAAAAGGGGATAATACAAAGATAAAAGGGAAAAAAAAGTATGCTTGCTTATGTTGATCCTGAAACTGGGTATCAACTTCTTTGCCTTTATGACACACTCGGACTGCAAAGAACCCACATTTCCTGATTTCATGCACATATCTAGAAATGTATACTCAGAAAATTCAAAATGTGAAGGTCAAGCTTCCCTGGATCTGAACTCAACATGTGATTCCTCCTTGCTCACTGATGCCCATGTCTTTCCTCAATATTCACATATCAGTTTCTCTATCAGTCATAATCAATTTTTTGAAGATTACCTTCTTCGTGGCAAAAGAAAGATATTTCTTTCACAGTGTTATAGCTCATCGCTGAACATCAAAGATAAAGGAAGCAAAACTGATGATTTGCAAAGCAGGTTGGGGTTTTTTTGTTTGTTATTATTATTATTTTTCCTCAGTAGTTTTACTGCTAAATTTCAAAGTTAATCCAGTATAAATTTCTGTTTAAGACTAAATAGTGACAAGATTTTCACCGGCACTAAAAAAAAGAAAAAGGATATTTTGTGAATTACTCTTTTTCAAAGTCCTGTCTGCTCAGCCTTACCTTTCCACAGTAATGGAATGGATGGGTCATCACAACTAGGGGTATAACATTTATTACCATCTTCCAGCTCATTGTTGACTGTGTCACGATTTCCAACATTCTTGCTGTTGATGGTGAAGAAATTTTGTATCCTCACATTGTACCTGAAAATACAAAGGGAAGGTCTGAAAAGGCTCAAGTACATTGCAAATCCTCAGACCTCTAACAACAATTTATGCAGACTAGCACAATCTAGATACATGTTCTCTGACAGCTAGTAAGAAGTTGAGACAAAGAGAAAATCAATGGCACAACAAAGACTACTACAAAAAGGCATTATTTTAATATATTTTGTGGAGAACATTGAGTTCTGGAGGAAATACTGCATGTATTCCTGCATATTCCTGCATGTGAAGTCTTGCTGGGTTTCCCACTGTGCGAAAGAAAATTGACTACAAAGCACACAGCAGAGACAGTCCTCAAGACGAGCTGTTGCTATCCTGCTAGTGCAATAGAACTTCTCCATTTTCGGCATATACTCTCTGTTCTCTATACAGGATGTTTGAAAATTTCTGGACCTGTGGCCCATGCTCTTCTAGTGAAAATATGCACTATTTAGCCATAGGGTGGAACCTCACAGTGCTGTCAATGAGCTCTGCTAAGCCTGATACAGGAGAAAAAAGGAGGCTGAGGTCCCCCAAATGGTAAAAGTATCCATGCTTTAGCATTTTCCTTCCCATTATGATTCAATGTCATAATGCAGCTATTCAAGAGGTGGCCAGAGCAGGAAGCTGCCATCAGCTAAGCTTAAGCATAAACTTGGAAAATACACAGCAGCTTGCTTCTCAGAGAAAGAGGAACAAAATACATTTTACCATCCCATGAGCATATGCATAGGCAGTTGATGGCCCAGAGCTGACAGGCTGTGCGCTTAAACTGCAAAGAACCCAGTGGACTTTTTCACATGCATTTGAACCACAGCATTTCCTCTTAAATGTCTCTGAAACCTGCTTTACCTTTGAAGGTAATCCGGAGATTTGCTCTCAGCAGAGCACACACCTAGAGCAAAACTGATTACGCACGAAAATGCCGGGAACCCTGCAGAGCAACAAGATGGGCTGCACTGTCCTTAGGCAGGACCAAGGACAAAATCACACCAGAATCAGGATAGCCAATTAATAACTAAAGGGCATGGAAAGGGGAACAGTACTTACTTCATGGTAAGTATGTAGAATGAATACATAACGATGAGTACAAGGCTTTCCCACCTCAAAGAGACAAAAGGCAAAGTGTTAAATGGCCATTCCAACATCAATACCCTTTACAAGTTTTCAGTAAGAATGTGCACTAAACATCTAGTCCAATTCACATTTGTGCACAAAGGATTCACATTATTTAAGATGATATGGAGGTCTCAGCAGAAAGGGGAAGCAAAGGCTTTCAAGTGCCAGAACACACACTAATCTCATGTCATACACGTGTCCCAGAAATTCGCTCCACAGCCTGAAGCCAGAGCTGCCCTTCAAGGATCACATTGGCAGGGCATTCTGGCAGCTCAGTGCCGAGCCCCAGGGCAAGCACTCCGAGGGGGCTCTTTAGGAGGATGTATATGACATATCACTATGATCCCAGCTTTCCTAGAGATCACTCTCTGGGAAACCTAGCACCCCCATATACTGTTATCAACTAGAATAAGAACCGTGGAGCATGTTACCCTTTCTGCACACATACAAGAGTCTTTCAGGCCTTAATTACAGCCTATGTTCTTTGTTAATGTTTCTAAGTTATTAATTTTTCTTTTAGTTTTCATTATAAAACATTCATCATAAAATATATAACTAAAGCAAACAAACAGTATTTCCTAGATGTCAATTCCAGCTCTTACTCATAGGTTACTACAACAAAATCTAGCTACACTCTATTTACTCATCTCTCAGGGTAAATACGGGGCTGTAGGGAACAACTTACATAACTTACCATACTATTTGTTCATCATATATGAACTACAAGGGGGAAAAAAAAAAAAACAAACCATAAATTGACAGTTTTTGACATCTATCTCCTAATTTGAAAAATGGTCAAATTTATTGAATACCTGTCATATCTAACCAGAAACTACCAGAGTCCCCTTTTTTTGACCCTCTCTGATCCACAACTTCCACTGTTTGGACTGTGCCTTTTATAGCCCCAAAGCACAAATCTTGCACAGAAGGCCCGGATCCTTCTCAGTGATTGTTATCAATATTTTATTTACTAAAAGCATGTGACTGTAAAAGACAGATAGATGTGCACGTTGCTCACACACGTACTGTGCAACTCTAAAACATAGTGCAATTTTGTGTATTTAGAAGAGACTTAAGACACAAAGCACTGAATCCTTTCATAGCTAATGTAGTTTTAGCAGAACAGGCAGCTCTTTCACCTCTGCTCTTAGGCCAGCTGCTTATACATAACTTACACCATCCTATGCAACACATATAATTGGATGGCCAGCTCGTCTTTCACACTTGCTACAAAGCAAACTAAGCACATTCTCCCCCCTCCCAGTCACAATGTGCAGGAAATGTACATTTATAGGAACTACTACACTGCTCTACATGAACAAAACGTGATTATTCAGTAAAATTTACCCACATGGGCAGGTTGAAAAGAAGCTGTGCAATAAAACTATATGTGCAGAAGCATGAAACAGATATCTTCCCTATTTAAAATAGAGGCACAGCTCAAAAATTTTCTGTCACAAGCAGTTCCTCTTGGGTCAAAATTGTGCTGACTGCACTGTATACCATAAGCCTGTTAGTCTGCAGAATGTTACAGGCTGTAGATACAAAATGAATATATGACAGACATACTCTGTGGCCCTGCACAAAGCTTTCACTTTTGGAGCAGGTTGTGGCATCATCTTGCTGAGCACTCACTTCTGGATGCCACTAAAACTCGTTATGAAAGTTGTTTAGCAAAGTAAATCAGTTACTGGTAGACTGAACATGTGGAGTCAAGCACGGGAACTACTTACAACTATAAGTACGATCACAGACAATGTGTAGTACATAGAGTCCCTGAACACAGCCCACCAGGTGAGATTGACTACCTGAAAACAAACAAGAAAACATAGTTTTAGACAACAAAGAAAAGAAAGATTCTAAAACAAAGGCCTCCATCTTGCAACCACGTAAGTGTGTGAGCAGAATCATTATTAGCAGTGATGATGGAATAAATAGCTGTCCCGGGGAAACAAGGCAGCAGTCTGTCAGTGTAGAAACAAGAAGACATATCATTCTGTCAGACAATTAATCTGTAATAACCTTTAACAAAAAATAATATAGAAACTTTCATTAATGAAAGACATTTCTTACTAATTCAATTTTAATGGGCCATAATTTCAATTATAAAGTACAATTCACTGCAGTGCCACAAAAGCTAGTGCCAGAGCAATTCCCACTTCATGGTGGGAATTATATGTGGAAAAAATATCATACATAGTCTAACTACCTGTGGAGGAAAGGAAGCAAATCTTATGCTTGGGTCTTAGAATGATCACCGTTGGGATTGGAAAGGATTAGGAGATACAGCTGACTTTTTGACTACGGACATACTATTGTATGAAGAGGAATTATTTTCTTCCGGATACTATATGTTCCAAGTGCGGAAACTACAGTTAAACTTTGTAGGAACATTTGCTATTTGAAAAGCTTTTGCAAATTCTCTTCTACATTGGCATTACTTCCATGTCAATGCTTTCTATTGCTTATTTTTCAGTAGTGCTCCACTTTTTATATACATTTGCTCATGCAAAACCTATTAACAGAAGCAACTGAACTCCATAAAAATAGGTATCTTACTAACCTGTCCTGCAAATATTCCACAGACACCAATGATGCAGAGAATGTTGAAAACTGCTGAACCAACAATGGTTCCTACTCCTACATCTCCATGAGTGATAAATACACCTGCAGAGGGAGCAAAATATGCATTATTATCATCTCTATCATTTCATTTTAGGCGATCAGATTACATACTACTTTATAGCAACAAAGATTACTTGAAAGCTTAATCAAAACATGTTTCATAATAAATGCTCACTTCTCCATGGAGTATTTTGTGCTTTTAGGCTATCTAGTGGCTCCACATATTTGGCTCAACATCTCTATGTATATATATATTTTAAATAAATTTTCTAAAAATATTTAATTAATTTAATTAATTTAAATAAATTTAAATTTAAATAAATTTTCTAAAATTAAATAAATTTTCTAAAAGAGTAAGTCCTGTATTTGACAGTTTAGTTGTCACTGGTGTAGAAATCCATTACAGTAAACATAAAAACCTCTTCCCATTAAGAACATGGAATATAATTCCATGCACACACACCATTCTTCCAGGTATTAAATATTTTGTGTGCTCTTCTTTAGCTCTCACAGCGGTAAGAGTTCTCCCCTCAAAAACACAGCAGCTATGCTGGGTGTGGTAATGTGTGCCTTCTGGTGCCAGTAAAGAATTAGGCTCTGGCTTTATGCAGTTCTAGGACCAGCTTAGCCCTTTCCCTTTGTACTGAATCCACACATGTATCATAGACTTATTGATATCAAAAGCATATCAGAAAAACAAAAGGCACATCTGAAAATAAAATCAAAGGTCTCAAGGATTACCTAATGTAACTTTCAGCATCGAGGCAGGACCAGATATCTACTCGTACTACAGGGCTGTCTCTGCTTGTACTTAAAATATTCCAGTAAAGGAAGCTTTAAAGATTTACATTCACTTTCTTCAAGCCTTCCTTATAGATAATACTTTCTGAGCCTCTTACCCTTTCTTTCTTCTCTGTACTTGCTCTAATTTGTCTGCAACTCTTTTGAAGCACAGTACCAAAATTGGATATAATATCTGAAATAGGGCCTAACACAACTGAGTAAAAGAGGGTAATTTGAAAATCCCATTCTTTACTCAAAATGCTGCAGTTAGTATGTGCCAGAATGAGTTATTTGCAACATCCCACCACCCATTTCCATTTGACTCCCATTTCTTTTAAAATACACCATCTTTTTGATCTACAGATCTCTAGCCATTCTTCCCTCTATATATCTATCTACTTTGTTTTGCACTTAATATTTGCATTGACTCTTATTAAATTGCAACTTTTTATCTTAAACTGATCAAGATCTTTCTCCATCCTATTTACCCTCCCAAAAGTCTGAAAGACTGTCAGTCAGAATAGTATCATAAGCCTAGCTAAGCTTAAGACACACGTTTCAAACCTGCTGCTTTCCCCTTCCCTATCTGCGTATTTTGTGCAGAATCCTCCCAGGGAATTCCTGTGTCCTCCTTTCCTGGCAGTACATTTGCCATTTAGACATTCTTTCTGTGTCAGTAATCTTTAGTAGTTCACAGATTCATTCAAGTAATTCTTTAAGTAATCTACAGAGAACTTCATCATGTCTCTCTGACTTTAGCAGCTCTAGCTTATCTGTACATTATTTAATTTGTTCTTTTATCATGTTTCCTGTTCTCTCACTTCCTTGTTAAAATTAATTCCTTTTATTTGTGAAAAAGAAGCCAGAGGCATCATCAGATGCTTCTAATTCTCCCTCAGAGAACTGTAATAAAACTCACCTTTCACTTCCTATGTTCAGAACCAGCCAATTTCTCTCTGTTTTTTCTGAGGAGACTCACTGTTCCATGAGATGTTTTGAGTAGTTAATTATACCATGAACCACAGGCTGGCTGACAACTATAATCGCTGATTACAAATTGACAAAAGCATGGTAGCACTTTTGGATACCTCTGCTTGAACTGCTGCTCATTTTTTAACAGCAGGTCTCATAAAAGCCAGTGTGTGGGCTCCATACCTATGACAGATGCAAACAACTCTGGAGTGGAGCTTCCTGCAGCCATGAACGTGGCTCCAGCAACATCTTCACTCAGATGTAGTTTCTGGGAGAGGAAAAAAGAAAAATGTGTTGATTATTTCAGCACTGCTACTCTGATCTGCATGACACAGTCCTATTGCTGCAAACGTAGAAGCCCTTCATTTGCTGCCCACCATGCTATGAAAGGCCAAACAGTCACCATGATATAGAAACAGACATATAGAATTTTAAAAAGTAAATATACTTTGTGCAAATAAGACATCTATACCCTAATTCAGTGGGATGTTAGATAATATTATCTACTTATATACAGCTGATTAGATGATTGTAGCTTAGGTGTATCTGGTTAGAGAAAGACATTCCACCCAAAGAGCTTGCAAATTCATCTTGAATCATTTTCACTATTTCACTTTTGATACTCTAAATGAAATCATAGTACTTACTATTCTTGAGGCTTCTAAAATCTGACAGTAAAAATCAACAGGAGAAAAACGTAACCTCCGTGGATATGTTTTGTAAACAGCAGGCCTGATTCTGACCTCCCTAACAACTGTGTAAATCAAAAGCGAGTCCACTGACACGTACAAAGTGAGACCAATTAGACACGCAGAGGCCTGTGCACTGTAGTCGGATCTATTTTTATTACAGTGCCTCTTGAGCTCTAATAGGATATAGGTCCCCGAGAGCTCTCAGGCCAGCACAAGCAAGCGTAGCTCCACAAGTGGGCTGCATCAATCTAATATTGCCTGAGGATCCTTCTCTTGAACGATAAAGAAGGTTTTATGGAGGATTTTTTCTTCCTTTTGAGAGTCTCCAGACTCATCATTAGTATCTCATCTCTCCTTCAAGGGCAGAAAAGCGATTGATAATAAAAGAGCAGTGCAAAAATAGAGCATTTCTACAGGCCGTACGCAGCATTTTTGGCTGATGAAAACAGGCATCCTAGAGAACTTGACGAAACAGAAACACAAGCCCTTGCTCTACCATGTGATTTATTACCAGTTACAGTGCTAAAGACGTTAAAAACATTAAGTGTGCTAATGAATTGAATTATTCTAAGCTGTCTTAACGTTCAACAGAACACAAGACGAGAGTCAAAGACTTTTTCAAAGATCAATGGCAGTTATTTCGATACAACTTAAATATGGTGTATAAGGTGCACGCATAAAATAATAAAACAGAACATCTATAAAGGGAAAGAAAAGATCCTTATGAAATATTTAGCTCATACGGACTGCCTCCTATATTCTCTCATTTATCTTCCTATGGATAAGAACACAGCTCTGAATAACATTAATAGGAATTCTACACATATGTTCATGGAAAAATAAAGCTTTTTTAAATTATTATTATTTTTAAAAGTTTTTCAGAAACTGTAGATAATCAGTTTTGCTTAAAAGCGAGGGAAATACGATTTCTACTCTGTCATAAAGACAGAATCAAATTCTAGTTTTGTATTTAGTATCTGTCTTGCAGTATTTAACCAAAACACTCTCCAACACAGGATTTACATGCCAAGTATGAATTCCACCCTTTTCTGATCAACTAAAGTAGAAATCTCTATGTAATTTTGCAAACTCTTCTTAGAAATTATGCAAAGGAATTACATTCATTTTGAATAATAAAAGCCACAGTATCACAAACTATCATGAAATGCCGCAAGAACTGATGTAAAGAGCTTTTATACATAAAATATCCCATAAAATATCCTTTAGTTACGATGCTAACAATTTCCTTTCCAAGTATAGATGCTCTATTGTGTCTATGTGAGATCTCAAGTATACTTTGTACTGCTTCTCTGTGCTATACTGCAATGAGTTTTAAAACTCTCACTGACATCAGCTATGACTGATGGAAGTCAATACTGAGTACATCAGACAGGGAAGCAGTTTCACCATCTCACTACATTTTGGGATACGTAAATGTATTCCTATTCTGAATCAGTCAAGATACACACTTTTCCCATTCATCTCACTTTTTCTAGGACTGCATGAACAGTCTAATTCTTATTGCTCATAAATATAGAGGGCAATAAAACTTGAAAAGCCAACATATTAATTTTTCTATATATGTCACTTGTTTTTCTCCAGGTTTACAAATAGTAATACAAATAATGTATTCTAACCAGTTTTAAAGGTGAATAAAGATACTCATCATACCTCACAAATTTTCTCCAAGGACGGAACAAAAAAGTCATCACATACTATAGCCAAAGCATAGAACATATAGAGAGCCTGTAAAGAAAATCAAGTCAGATATTTCTTCTACATAGAAAGAGGAGAGAAAGCAACACTAGATTTTTTCTAGTAGTATAATGAACAGAGAACATAATTCACATATAATAAATTAACAGGCAGAGTCTTACTCACTGAAATAGTCATCCTTTATATTTTCAATTAGTTATTGGATCATGTAATTATACAGAAAGTGTCACCACATTGATTAAGAATACACAAGAAATAATCACACCTGGAAATCAGCGCGCTGACCTTGGCTCGCTGCAGCAAACCTCTTAGGGATGATGGTGGTTGCATGAACACATGTGAAATCCCACCGTTTTAAGTGCCTTTATGTTCTGTGCTTGTGTAGTCAGCTTCACTAATCCTGCTGTTCTCAACCAAACCAAACTCCTGTCTAGTTTACTTTCACAGGGCTGGAATGGAAAACTGGAGCCTGCAGGCTTTAATTATTTAACTTTTTCTACAACAAAATGTAAAATTCCAAATATAATTTTCTGTACTTCTTCAAGGCTTTTTTTGTATTACAATTGCATCTACGGCACAGAGGTGCAATCAAAATGAAAAGCCATCAAAAGATTGCTCCTCATGCCTGTTGTCATCCACAAAGGAATTCCAAACCCTGTATACACACGTTGAAATGCAAATACATACAAATCGATGACAGAAATCCTTCTGGTATCCAGAGGGACAAGATTTTATCTCCAAGACAATGAATGGGTAAGTATTTCAAATCCAGACTAGCAAGACCATGTTTTATAGAAATGTTACCTTTTGAGCATTTGCACCCATACAGACTTACTAGCAATATGGAATCAAACTATTAGCAACATGTTTATACAGACACAGTTATATTTAGTAAAGGCTCTAAGATGAGTAATATCTTACAAGAAAATGCACAGAAAATAAAAATGAAGCATGGTAAAGGAAGACTTACAGCCAGGATATGAAGCAGAACCCCTCCTTGCTGCCGTTCTTTATTTGTAAATATGTCTTGAGGAAATTCATTAATTGCTGAAAGAGAAAAAATATATATATTCTTAATTTCTACAGAATCTACAAATAGCAGACTAAAAAACAAGGGCGTCTCTGTAGAAATACATGACCAAACAAGAACATATAATTCAAACTGGTGCATCATAGACTGCCACATCATAGCTCTTTTCTCTCTGAAGAGCAGAGAACTGGTTCCCAGGTGTTATTAATTATTATCCTTCCAATGCCTTAGATATCAGTGATTACTATGAGTTTCACATTCTTTGGTGCCTTATTTTTATTATCCTCTTCTCTAAATACACTTTGAAGTGATCAGCCTGGGGATAAAATTCATCCAGAAATAATATCCCTGGCTATAAGTAAGCCTTGCCCTTGAAAAAAAATTATTCAGTAGTTGTAACCTTCTGTTAGGTTTTGAATTGAATTTTTTTATATGGCTCCACAGTTTTGCAAATCACTTCAAAAAGATTAAAGCAACACCAAAGATTTTCTCAGACAGAAAAAATTTGCAGAGTTCATTTAAAGAACCTGTGTTCCACATAGACCGTGAAAAAGGGATTCCAGATGGTGGAGACAAAGACAGCAACTAAATCCACGGCGGGGCTGAAGAAAGGCAAGAGATAAAGAGCCTACAGGGTGACAAAACAGGCAGGAAGAAGAGAGATCTCCAGTGCTTCAGGCAGGAGCCTGGAATTTGAAGGGTGAAAATTATTTGTCACTGAAATCCCAAAGGGTTAAAGTTGTTATTTAGGACTACGTGTTGGTTTCAGCAGGCAGATGTATACATAGACTGACAGCAAGATAAACTCCAAAATGTTTTATGAGCTGAACCACAATAGACTGCAACTTGAAGGACAAAGACGACTCTATGATCGTCTTTCTACTATTCAAGTTTGACAGGTTAAGAAATGCCAAAACCAGACTAAAGAATAGGATAATACATGAAATTTACATTGATTCTTTTTTATTTCAATTATTCTATTTTACAATCCCCAGTATAATTTTGAAAACAATAAAAATAATAAATGTGAACATAGAAACCAGGAATTCAACATATGGCTAATGAATTTTGTTACTGAACTCGAAACACTTTAACATAGCCTTAATTTTCTGCAAGTATCGCACTATGACCATTTGAAGATTAAATTTTTAAGAGGGTATTAAATCTGAGCTACCTGTAATCACCAGATACACTTGAAAATTTTAGCTGAGGTGAGCAGATACTTCAATTTCAAAGACCTGAATTATCTGCAAACTCTTCAGTCCTCGAGATTCATATAAATGCAAAAATACCTTGTCCGTTCTCACTCGTACCGCACACATCTCCACCTGACTATTATGTCTAGCTTAACTCAGACTCAAACAGTCACTCTATGCAAAGATGAAGATATGGAGCTCTCTGTCATCATGGTAACATCCACTACCACAAAAGGTAATATTTTTGAATGCAAACATTGGCAGCAGGCTGGGTTTAGAATTTTACACATAAATCTCATCTGCCTTATATAAATTCCTCAAATCTTCCAAGTTAAAATTTGAATACTACTATAGTTAATGGTCTATAATAAACATTTATTGTAAAACAAAAGTTTAACAAGAGTGATTTGCAATGCCTGCACTGCTTTTGACCAGGCTTTAAAAGTCCTGGTCCTACTGTTAAGTTCTCACTAGAATCAATGCGTAGTATGTTGAACAGAGCTTTCCCAAAATCAAGAGGCAGCTTTTCTTCCAAGCCTTATGTCTAGACAATGAAAACTACATACCAAAGTTTGCTCAGATATTTCTGAATGTGATTTCCTGCTCCTAGAAAAACATGCTCCCCTGGCTGTGCTCTGTTCTCATGTGGCAAATGAAAGCTACAGTTCACCTAAGCACACAAATCCATCAGCAGAGCTACACAGGGATACTGAATCACCTGCTGAATTGCCCAGTGTCATTCAAAGGTTTGGAGGGTATGTGAGTGCCTGAAGATCTCAAGCACGCCGGAGTTTGGCAGGACTAGTTTAAAGAAAGTGCCCCTGGGTTGGGACAGAACCCCATGGTCACCAGGGCCCTGCAAAGCAGAGACGAGAGCAGAACTCGCTGACTGCGTCTACACCATAAACTGATCTGTGGCCCTAAAAAAGAGCTTGAGGAATTAGCATTACTATACGAATGCAAAGCACAGAAAAAATAAAAACAAAACGTTTTGTGAGTTTAACAAAGACCTGCCTCCCGAAGTGGTGAAGGGGAAAAAGCACCATTAAGTGCTAGCACTGAAGAAATCTCTCATCTTCATTTACACGTGTTTGCCTACTGATCCAAACAGATTCAGGTACTTCTAAAAAGCAAAATGGGGGAATAAATCCTCTTCTTCTGCTCTGTATGTTTTTTTTACCACTGATTCCTCAAAAAAGGAAAAGGACAGTGGGAATAAGCATCTCTGGGAGAAAGCAGGTTGCATTGCAGCTTTAAGACACTTAGTATTAAATCAGGGTGAAAAGGACACTCTTACTTTTTTATTGAATTATACTGCAGGATAATCCACACATTATTTGTTAAGATGCAGCAATCTGGAATGCTTTTATCATGCAGACACACTTTCCAAGATGTCAAAAGAACCTTATATATGTAACAGCCAAGCAGATTTTCTGAATAAGGAATATTTTCCTTAGCACTATAGACTTATATTTATATTCTGCCGAACAAATACAAGCTAGTGTCATTCTCCCCTGTGAAAAGCAGAGAGAAATACCCTTCTGGAACAATACTGCAGTACCATCAACACGCAAACTTCTAGTCAAGCCTGCTATGTGCCAAAAGCAAAATTTCCCAGGGGAATTATTCCCTAACAGAAAATAAAACAGGACAAAAAATAATCAATATCCAATGTGGTTTCAAATAAATGTCTGTGAATTATTATTAACTAAAATGAATTATTTTTAAAAATAAATTATTAATGACTAGAAACATTTAAAAGGCTTCTTATTGGAGGAAACAACTTGGACCTACAGCTGTGGGCACTCTATATAACATCGTTATTCCTGTAACACCGGCTAAAATACGATTCCTAGCATGGTTGCGTATGAGAGATGTATTTGTGGCACAATATTTTTAATCACGTTGATCACTTGTCCTCTGTCTCCTCCATTCAAACTACTGTGAGAATACATGGATTTCAGCAGCACACCAGGAGAAGAGACACCATAGCCTGGGCCTCCACCTCTAGCAAGGTGGTAGTAATGTGGTTGCGTTATATAAATATATGCCCCAACACAGGGGCATATAACTCCCCCTGTATATCTGTCCCCCCTCGCAGGTGCTCATGCCAGGGGCACCCTCACTGCTGCCATGGAGCAGAAAGGCCTTGTCCCTGTTCCATGACCTGACAGAAGGGATGAGTCGTAAGGAGAGTTGTTACCTACCTGGTGGTTTCATTCAGTTCGTTGTAAACTACTTCACAGTAAAACATTACAAAAGCTTAACTCAGGGTAAGCTAAAGTTGCAAGAAATATGAATAAAAATTAGAAACACTAGATTTCTAATAGCGATTTACTCATTCCACAGTAATATTACATAGGAAAGCAGAAGACTAGCAGGAGTCAGAAATAAGAGAAACAGAAGTGAGAAATGAGCTAGGACTTTGAATCACCAAAGAAAAACAAGCCAGCTTCACTGGCAAACCTACTTGCTTCACATATGACAAAGCAGCAAAACAGCTACTCATAATAAATATTTACTTGCCTCACATAGATAATCTTATGTGAATTAACATTAAGGCAGCTTTTCACAAAGATGATGCCCCTCTGCACAGCTCTGGCGCCATGCTCGCATCTACAGATAGGGTAAAACCTTCTTTAGACATCAGGGAAATGAAACAGGTTTGTGGACTTTGATAAAATGAAATTCCTCTTTAATAAAATGGCTAATTAACAGTTCCATGGTAACAGTTTTTAGTAGAAACAATTACTTTCTTTACGGTTTATTATCTAGATCATCATGTGTACTGCATAACTGTTACCTATAAATTCTGCATGCCTTATCTGCAGGCACGGTTCTTTATCCATTCGGTGCACGGTGTTTTGGGATTTTAAACAAAGTTTGCCTCTCGCCTATTGCTGCGAGGCTCTGTTGCTCAGGAAGAGCCTCCTTGGGTTCTTTTTGCTCCTCGCTCAGGCCTGGGAACCAGTGCAGGGCCTGGGGGATGCCCTGGAGGGTATTAGCAGGCCAGGGAAGCGGCGGTTACCGCCGGGCTCGTGGTGCTGCGGGAGGGCTCTGGCTCCCAGACACGAGCAAACAGCCAGGTGGGAGCCCGAGCGGGAGCTACAGCTCCCGGGTTCCCACTGAACAGACAGAGCAGATGGGAGAAGGAGATGAAGTGGAGAGCGGCACAGCCAATGGGGCTAACCTTTGCCAAAAGAAGAAAATAAGGAGCGGAACACACACCAGTCGTCTTATAATCAGCTACAAATACAGCAATATCTGCCCTGCTGGTACTGTTGCAAGGCCACGATTGTTGCAGCACGGGTCTCCTAAGAGGGCAGGGAGGGCACGACAGCAGCCTCGTCTGTCCTGGGCCTGCTTGTCCCCCACAGCTTGTCCCCCCTCCCCAGAGAAGGGAAACCAAGGCAGCTTATCCAGCTGGGAATTGGCAGGGACACCCTGGGGACATCACCCCACTCTGTATGCCTGACCGACGGCACGACTGAAAAAATTCCTTGTTCACGCCATGACAGAAGGGTTGATTCGCCTTTGAAATAAAGCTCAGGCTGAGCTGCCCGTGACAAAAATAACCACAGAGCATCCAAACAGCATGGCCCAGTGCAGGACATAATAGGAGCTGCACAGCTTAAGCCCTTTGCGTGGCTTTGGAGCGAAAATTTGGCAGCCAGCAGCCCGGGTGAAGCCAGACAGGCTCCTGACACCTGCCTGCACTTAGGCTGCTACCAGATTACTCCCGGGTACCACGCGAGCATTGCTCCCAAATGCCCTGTCCATCCCGCGGCGGGCAGCGTGCCAGGGAAATAAGTTTCGAAATCTCCTAAGCCTGATGGAACATCTCAACAGCCACGTGGATCCGCGGTTTTATAACCTGCCTCAGCACGTGATTTCTTCACCTTAGCAGCAGATGAGGCACTCACAGAGGCAACAGGCACCCTGACTCTTTATAGCTCCTAAGCATTCAAAGCCTGTTATGAGGCCTTAATTTCTCCCTAAAGGGAGGAGGGAGCTGGAGCTGCTTGGGAGGACACTCTTGGTTCCACTATTCCTCCACAGGAAGGGAGTTGGGCAAACCACATAGAGAGAAGCATTTCCACAGGTTGACTTTTCACTGGATCTGCCCAAGGCAGAGGGATGAGGTGGAAGAAGGAGAGGACAGAGGAATTAAGTACTTCCACCTTTACCCAGTATTGTAAATTTGGGCCATTTGCTGAAGTACTGCAAGCAGCTTCAGGGAACTCTGCACTTGGTGTAGTATTTCTACCTGTGTGCTACCTCTCCCTCGCTTTTGCAGGTCCATGCCCAGGACATGCATGTATCTTTACCTAATTCATGATAAGCATCATACGAGCCACAACTTTAAAATGACTCCACTGTCTAACACACCCTTAACTCTGGGCTATCAGCAGAGACAGGAATGCTATACTCAGCAAGTGCTTTATATGTACGAAAGCTGGTAACTTCAAAAGCTCACAACATTCCCTGCCTCAAAAAGGGAAAAAAAAGAAAAAAAAATCCACTGGTAATCCTGGCTGCCATCTGGAAGAATAAGAATTACCAAGCTTTAAGCTCCCGTTCCCATTAGACAGCTGTTTTTACTTTTCCGTACCAAGATGACATGTGGATTTTCCCCTCAAATACTCAGCTCAGCTTCTGCTGGACATTAACCTAGGCACCTCTGCATAAGCAAATCAGGAGGGGGCACTGCACAGAAATGCACACCTTTGCTGGAAAAGTGTTGCAAGGAAATTCCTTTTCAGACAACTCTTTAATAAACTGGCTTTATGGATTATGCCACCTGGACAGCAACAGGGCATTCACATTGAGTGAAATGCAATGACATAAAACACAACCTGACTTCTCCGAGGGATATTTTTGCATAATCAGTGTAATGCTGGTCAAAGCCAAAGATCAAGCTTTCTCTCTCCAGAAAGAGGGCCATATGGCAGGAGGCACAACAAGCATCCTCTCCACAGCCTGCACCTCACAAAGGGCAGAAATTACGAGCAAATTTAACCTCTGTAATATATTAATTCAATCTGCATTGGTCAATCAAAAGAAGGTTGCCAAATGCTATTATGTGTGCTGTGGCAAGTGGCAGCTTACAAAGCAAATGACTGACTCAATTCTAAACTGTTCAATATAGGCATTGTAAAAGGATAGTGTATTTATGAAATAGCCTTCAAAAATTCCCTTCCATCAACATAGACACCTAAAAAAACATGGATTACATTGAATTTCTTTCTTTCTTAAAAAAGAAAATTATTTACACTCATTAAGGCAACTTAAATAAAAACTAAATAAAAACATATTAACAAATACCTGCCAACAAAAGGAAAGTGAAAATGCGCAATGAAATCTCATCTCTTGATCTAGGGAGGCAGCGGTAACATATGGATACACAAGTACTGCATGATGAGGATGCATCTACTGATATACAGGAATGCAGCACTTCATGTGTACTCAGCCAGGTGTTAATGGTTTTAATGTCCTCAGGATAATTCTAAAAGGACCCCAAGGTTTGGGATCACTGATATACTTTTTTTTTTTCTCTCCCTGGTTTCCTGCTGACTTCCTCTCTAGGATCTCTCTTTAAAGAGCTAAGGATCCTTTGCCTCCTGATTTGTTTTCCCTCCTTTCTGGGAGAGTCAGGCACCTCAGAGACTGGTTGCTATTATGGAGAGCTGATACTTCCACACAGCTTGATGCCAGCTTGACTACTGCAAAGCAGCAGTTCCACCAAAGATAGCTGGCACCTGTCTGGAACTCCTCTACCCTGATCGGTGATTTCACTACAGCTACTGAACAGTGAGACCTACCGAAATCAGCTCAGAATGAGGGCACGCACATTTCCAAACAGGGCTTAACAGAGGTGAGATCATCTACATCTCGTTCTGGTGCAGTCTGAGTACTCACAGACATTCACAGAAGGGTTGAGGTCGGAAGGGACCTCTAGAGATCATTTAGTCCAACCCTCTGCTCCATCCGGGACACCTGGAGCACATGGCACAGGGTGGCATCCAGGCAAGGTTTGAAGATTTCCTCCCTATTTCAGTGCGGTGTAGTACCCTAAACCTGCCTGTGCTTGACAGCTACCTAATGTTTATGTGAAATAAGCTGTTGATGCCACTGACTGATCACAGCTTGTGAACTCGGCTATCTTAAACGATCATGGTTTATGTGCTTGCACCAGGCATGCACAGCATGTACTCTTCAGATCTGTGCTCCGGGACAGCGATCCCTTATCATCCATCTCTTCCCCATTCCGTTTATTGCACATTTTACTGTGCTGAGCTTGACATACAGCTTGAAAATCCCAGAATCTGTTTGGTGCTGCTTGAACATCTAAGTAAGATGGCCCAGCCAAGTTGGTCTGGCACAAAGTTGCTTGACCTGCTCTGTGAACATTTGAGGCCTTCTGTTCAGCAGATGTCACCCATTTTGAATACTGGGATTGCACTCATTATTTCATTGATTTCACTCAAAAATGAGATCAAAATTGCCCTTCAAAGACAAAAAGAAAACACTTGCTAGCTGTGACAGATATACAGGTATCTCAGGTATGCAGGAATACCTGTGATTGTATTTATTCATGGTTATATATATGGTTTTATATATATACACACACATACACATATGGTTTTATATATATATATAAATGGTTATATATAGATGGTGTAGAGGAAAATAAGTTTCCCTAGAAAATATCACTCATTGAAAAACATTAAATCTACTTTCAAATTGACTATAAAAATATTTTTTATACAATCAAGCACTTTCTTTCAAGCCTCGTTGGAGGAATAAAATAGGATATAAATGCCTCCTCGTACCTGCTGGAGAGACACCTCAAATAATACAGTGCTTGAGGCTATTTCCTGCTTGGCACATCTTCAGCAGAAGCTATTCCAAGTGCAGAATGACTGGCAAAATTTGACTCAATTTGCTGACTGCAGATTAATTTTGAACTGCTTGCAGTTAGAAAAGCTACCAAGGCACTTGTACACCAACCAGACTGCATGTAGAAAACACTGTGAAAGAATAGGCAACCCCACGCGGTCTGTGCACTGAAGTGCACTTCGATTGAAACCCTGCTCCTGTGCCCTCGGCGCAACTAATACATAACAACGGGCTTCTCAATTCCTTCTCCTTCAGCAAAAGCTGCAGTGTGGCTTATTTCAAACAGCTCTATTGGCACACATCTTTCTTTTTGCACAAATGCCAAACGAATGGAGAAAGAAACAAGATATACTATTTAAAAAATAAATTTTATAGTTTCTCTGAAACCGATTCCAAGGGGGAGTTTTAACTACAAAGGATAACTGTGTTATACTCCATGCTTAAATAACTCGAAAGCTGTAGGTGATACCTTCAACAAGGCTAATATTGAGTTAAAAATTAACTGTTGAAGAATCACAAGGTCATGAAGGAGCATCAGACTTAAAATTAGGCTTACAATGACCAAAAATATAAAATAAAGACAGGCATAGGCATGGTTTGAAGCATCTTTTCTGTTTGTTGTTGTTGTTTCCAGGATTTAGAAGAAAAATACTGGAAAGCAGCAGTAAAAACATCTACTCAAACATTTTTTCCCATGCCCTGCCAGTTTGGGATTGTTTCTAACAGTTCATTTTCTTGTATTTTGTCCAAACAGTGCATCAGCTAAGAAGAAACAGGTAAAATACATAAACGTGATGACAGGAAGATGCTGGAGGAAACCCTCTATGGCTGCTGTGTAGGCACCTTTCTGAGGCCAGAGTGGCCCAAAGGACACTTCCAAGGAGCTCTGCTTGCCTCGGACACCGTGCCCAGCTCTTACAAAAATCAGTGTGCTTATGCCATGGGTGTAATTCAGCTCATTAATCCTATACATTTTGCTTTTTCTCCAGAATGAAGCGGAATTGTTTCAAATTACCACTATAAGGCACTCAAAAAAAAAAAAAGGAAGGGGAGGAGGCAAAAATAGCATGTCAGAAAACACTGGATCTATATAGACGTGAAGTTTTGGTGTCCAGTACTTAGGATAATGTTTTGTTCCATGCCATGTAGCCCCTGGTGCTTTCAGAAATCTCATTTTCTCATACAGGCAAGCAGAAGCACCACATGCTCCCCCTGCGAGCCGTGTTCACTGGTTTAGCCAGTTCTTGTCATTTTTTTGCACCAATGTGGGTCTTGTTTTGAACTCTTCCTGAAGCCACATGCCTGGGATGGTGCAGCTACATCAGAATTTCAGCTCTCACAAACAACAAGATCTGTTTCCAGTCTGTGTTTGTAGCAAAGGGACCAAACCTCAGAATCTAAAAGTTAAAACCCATGAGAAGGACCAAAGAAATGAGAACCTCCAGACTTCTTATTCACCTTCCAAACATCGTAGTTTTGCAGGGCCTGGTCTATGCTTTCTGAATACACAGAATTAGTAGGAAAACACAGGAATTATTGCTATGTTTTATCTCAGCACAGTTACAAACACTATTTCTGCATACAGTTTCTGTCTGATGATGTAAAATGATACCAATATGAAATATACGACAGGCTAAATTATCCTTACCTTTTCCACACAAATAATCCCATCTAAAGCAATCAAGATTTAACTCTGCGGTTGCTATGCCATAATTCATTTGCTCAAAAACTGTATTTTTCAAATGGCTGATCTGCACATTTCCGTGCTATTTTTTTTCCTAGGAGATATTCCTTGGGGCATTTTCTCTTTGTTCTGGAAATTCCATAAGGAGCTGCAAACACTAATGGAGAACTTCAAAAATTATTCCTTTTCAGTCCCAGCCTCTACTATGTACTTCAGTAACCTCCTTTCTGACAACCTGCCCTTTCATATAAAATATGGGAAGTAGGAAATAGTCTCTTTAAAAATGGAGATATCCATTGATTTAGTGGCAAGCTTAATGCTAAGATTTTTATTCATTTGAAGAAGGAAAAGTGTTTTTTTTAAATGCATGGAAACCACTTCAGAATAAAAATTATCTTAATCCAAAATAAAAGCATATAGAAAGAAAATCATGGGAAGTAAAAGCATAAATATTTTAGTACTTTCACAATCCCAATTTACAGTCCTTCACACTAATTAAAACATTTTCACCTGTGTGAAACCCTATTCTGTGATTGCTGAATGATGCAAATGAATACTGCCATAAAGCTCACCAATTCACATAAAAGAGAAACATAATCCTTGCTTTGAGCAGTGCAGTCACTAAGCTCTACACAACAAGAAAGGGAATGGGAACAAGAAAAAAAAATGAACAAAAGCAAAAGAGAAGACACACAAAGTAAATCAGTTCAGTGAAGTCACTGTCCAGTCACCCAAGATTAGCCCGCAGCGGGGACTGACTTTAGAAGCTAAGTGTAGAAGAAGAGAGACAGTTTAACAAGATATCTCTCTCTATTATAGAGATAGCTACAAACCATAAGGAAACTCAGTTAGCAGAAGCTTCAGCTGGAAGCTGGAGCTGGAAGCCTGGATTATATAGGTAGTAGCTCAAGTCTGCTTCACTGCTGCTAGTACTGAAGCTTGTTCACTTACAGCCAGCTCAGGGATTTCTCCATTACTACAAAAATACTCAGTTTTACACTTGGACTGCTGCTTTCTAAGAACAAACATCACATTCTCACAGTTCAGTGTGAGAATCACATTTTCACTGTGCCTGAATGGTCGAAGCATGGCCATAAACACTGCTAGAAATGTGAAGCTTGGTGGCAGATTAATTTATTTGCATGCTCAGGGCCGATCAGCGCATTCATAAAAGCAGTGCCAAGAGCTCTCTCCAGCTCTGGAAGGGCTTCGTGCATCGTGCACAGACAGATGAGGGGTGGCCCTCAGCAGAAAACCCAAAGGAGCCCCTCAGAAGTGCATGTGCCCCAAGCTCATTGGTACCTCTTGCTGCAGGCACCAGACTGCACTGCCCAGCTTTGAGGTGGGTACCCTCACCTGGAGCCTCAGAAGGAGGAGTCTCATGAGAGACCATCACTACCTATAAACATCACCAAGGTAACTATATAAAGGATAACATAGACTCCTACAGAGTCTCAGACCATGGTAGGAAAAAAATGCTAAAAAGCTGGGGACGGAAAAAAACAAGCAAACAAACAAAAAGCACAGATAAATACATGTACTGAGTTCTTACCAGGAGGGCAATTAGGAAAATTAAATACTCATCTAAGCATAACAAACAGTGACAGATATTCCAGACAGTTACATTAGAAAGCGCTTTCTACGGCTGTGTAGAGCAAATTAAAAAAAAAGTACGTAGGAGGACTCCCTAAATTAGCCTAGATAAGAATCACACCAAGATGGTATCCTGGAAAACATATGCAGACAGAAATATCTTATTCAAGAGCTCTTTTTTAAGACTGGTCCAAATAGGTAAGATCCCATGTTACTCATATTATACCTTACAGAGCCACTCGCTGCAGTATGAATTTAGTACTGAACACACAGAATGCTGCCTATGCCCATATGGGACTAATACTGCATTGCTCTTCTTCCTTAAAATAACCTCCTGCCATCTTTGTCACGTTGCATCAGGTGGTTAGGAAGCTGGTTTTTGCTTTCATGCCACTCATTTACATGAATCAAAGATGAAAACTCACTATTCTCATATATTTGAGTGTGTCTGTGTTAGAAACATGTGTGTGCATGTGTCTACTCAAGTATATTTGCTCCAAACTGTTAAGTGAAAAAACCTGCCAAGCAGAACAAAGGTGGCTGCTCGTGTTCCTGCTGTGGAGCACAATACTGCCAGAATCACCCCACTGATGAAATCTGATTAAACATAAAAAAGGCTGCGGCAGAACTGTGCTGAGAGACCAGCATGGCCACACAAGCAACAATGTAGACAAGGACAGGGAGTACTGGGAGGCAGGAGCTGGTGCACACAAAGCAGAGCAGTAGCCACAGCCTCAAAGCAGTGCTGCTATCTCATATCTCAGCTGCCCACACTCACATCTAACATGCTGAAAGTTATTTTATGCCAAGCGTGGATTACCAAACCTATTGATTTACCCGTGTCAGGTAATGGCAATCTCTTTCATGGTCAGAAAGAGCCTCCGTGCATGAAAAGACCTCCCTCCGAGTGCCTGGCCAAGCAGCACCGCGAGCACCCGGCGCAAGGGCCACACTGCCCTCCTATGGGAACTTGCACGAAGCCCTGACCTTGGGCACACCAACGTTTCAGTTCAGGCTGACTAGCCGGCCAGAAAGCACTAGCTAGGCTAACATGAGCACATCTCATGAGGCACTAACACAGTCATTCTGCAGCCGCTCCATCACTGCATGGAGCTCTTGAGTTATTTTCCAGAGCAGTTGCTCTCATCCATGTTAAACTAATCCAAGATACGTCGTTCAGTTTAATTTTTGCAGCAAGACACATGCTAAATGAGAGAACATGATTTTCCCAATTGCATATTCTAGGTAAAGCCGAAATTGGGGATGCTACATGGCAGTTCGATTCCTTGCAGTTGCTCCAACCACCAGACCAATCTCTTCCCTGTTCTCCCTGTGGAAGTGCACGTTGTGGTTTAACACAAGAGTGGGCGGATGACCAAGTAACAGCTTGGTTTTTTCAGTTTATAGTTTTGGTATTTTTCCCTAAATTAAACAGTTGGAGATTCTGAAATGTGTCTGCAGATGAAGCAACAGCTTAAATGCTTCAGTGAGCAAAATAATTGTATGGATTTTTTTTTTTTGTCAACATGGGGATTTCAACATATTTGCACTTGGCAGACATAACAAATTCCAGCAAAATTCATTTCAGTTAAGTCTGTTTTCTTTAACTCTCCTTTCTTAACCATATTTCTGCTGAAAGGCTAGCACTGAAGACAGGAAGCCCAGCTCCACAGAAGCCAGTGGAGCTTTACGGATTTACAGCAGCTTGAGATTCCAGCCCATAGGTGTTGCTTTCATTAGAAAGGTTCAGAGGCATAAAGAGTGTTTACACTGTTAAGGGCATAGGGTTGCGAAGAACCAATTTAGAACCAGACAATAAAATGAACAAAAAGGAGAGATTATGTACGGATGGAGCCCTGCAGTAATGGCACAAAGTTTGTACGCAGTTTCATAACATATTCCAGTTAACACCAGTTGCACTTCAGTCAGACTTTTCCTGTGTTTGGGGTCAGGGTAATATTTAAGGACCTGGAAGAAGCACCTGTGATGATGTTACCTTTAAACTCATCATGCGGGGATATATTTGGCTTTGAAATTTACTGAGGCCAGTTGAAGTTGCAGCTAAATGAGATCCAAGAATACACGGCACTAGACCACAGTAATACTTAAACTGAGACAACATAAGAAATTATTAGTGATAGGTTAAAAAATCTCTCTACATATTGAGACCCATATGTTGATATTTCAGTCATTAATTACAACCAAAGGCACCAGTGCCTACTTGGAGTGGATTCACGTTAGCAGGAGCTATGAGAACAGCACAGGGCAGGCGAAGCGGAGCAGGTACCGGGCAGAACCGCCGGCCGCTGCCCCACGCGACCGACGGGCCGCCTGTGCCAGGCCCTGCTTGTAATCGGGCTCTGTATCCTCTGCACTGCACTCGCCTGTGGTGAGCACGGGCCCCTAAATCCTGAAAGTCGTCACCTGAATTACCTGGGCACTTCCTTAAAATCTGATAATAAAGCAGCCACCAAGCCCAGGACAAGCTCCTTGCAGAAAGCGGTCTGAATTATTACAAGAACTTGCAGCGAATGGCATCTCAGTCAGAAAGCAATGAATTAAGTTAAAACACTGGTTTAATGATATTTTAAAGGATAAAAAAGATTTTTTTTAAAACTGTAGCTTATATATGGCTACAGTAACAGATACAATACTATGATATTATAACACATGTGTTTATTCATCACAAAACATGGAACTTTTATTCTTGAGAACAATTTTTTTTCCCCCAAAAAAGACTTTTTTTCCAAGACGTTCACTGCATGTGTTTTAGATCCAAGCAAAAAGATAAATCAGAAATAACAAGACAGAAGTCAAAAAGCGAAAGAGATTTGGTTTTCAGGTCTGTCAAAAATAATCCAAATTAATCAAGACTATAAACTGTTTAAAGAAATCCGAGTTTCCTGTTACCTTTGTGTCACAGCTCCATGATATCCATCTGTTTAGACAGCTGGGGAGTATGCTGGATAATTAACTGCCTTAGTCCAGAATCGTTTTATTGATAACTGCATTTTAGAAGTTCTCTTATCAAAGTCAGAAAGGAAGCCTGGCAATGCCATGTGAGGAAGATACCCATCAGAACTGCCAAAAATGCCTAGGGCCGTTAGAAAACCTCCCCTACACCTTAAGGCAGCAGGGAGAGTGGCCGTGTTGGAGACCTCCAACCACCGTGGTGACCAGCGTGGTGGCAGCCCAAGCTGAGCTCCTCTCTTTCTCGAGGGAGGCTGAGGCAATTGCAAATGGGAGGGCAAAAACTCTCTATTTTGGAGAATATCTGCCGCCCGGGAGCTCAGATGGCCTCAGAGCAATGGGGCTCCGTGCTGGAAGCGGCCGCCTTGGTTTGTGGCTGAGGCACAGCACGTCCGAGGCCGCATGGGGAGGGGTGCGAGCACAAGGGAATGGCAGATCATGACACACAGGGTGGGAACGGTTGGCCCTGGCAAACACCAGCCATGTCGGGCAGCGAGAGCGAGCTGGGGTCGAGGCGGAGCGATGGGGCAACCGCACAGGGCTCCTCCGCCACCCGCCCAAGCAGGAGGCAGCAGCCCGAGGCCGAGCAGCACGTGCTGCCTCCAGGCACGGTCGTGTCGCGGCTGTGCCGTGAGGGTGCGGAGGTGGCAGCTGGAAGAAGCCGGGGAGGGGGTGGCGCCTGTCACAGTTAACCTTTCACGAGGGAACACTGCACCATGAATAATAACTGGCACGAACAGTCGCAGGATGAGCAGAGTGTTTTCCTTCCAATAAACGCGGTCACAGAAAGGCATCAGAACACTCAACAGGCTTCAGGAAATGAAGCACATTTAAAAGCAGTGATGGCAAAAACACTGCGGGAAATCTAGGTATAAAATAGTGAACAACAGTAATGTCTCCTGGGAAAAAATACACACCTATGTGTATATATTCACACAAGCAGGGATTATTTCTAGCAGTCATTCTTTCTAGCAGACAAATATAGAATCATAGAATCATTATGATGGAAAAGACATTCATGACCATCAAGTCCAATCACATCTTTCAAGAAAGGTTCTACATAACTATAAGCTTAATTCTCCCTCAAAAAGAAAATATGACAAGAAGGAAACACCTTCCCAGATGCCAGTCTTCACTATACACCAGAAGGGAGGAGTTGGAGCTACAGCTCATCCATGTGGGACGTCGCTGGGGTAAGAGACCAGCTGCAGGAAGGAGCTGTTTGCAGGAGACAAAAGCTCAAAGCTGCTCTACATGGCTTGGGTGTGGAAGCCAACCGCACCTTCAATAATCTCTTAGGCACTTCCATACTGATGTCTAAAAACACAGAGTTCTGCTGTTTAATATACGGAATACAACACACGAAACCCCACAGAATACAGTGGTAAACCTAGATCCTAGCAGTTTACAGCAGGTTCAAAGGAATTATTAAAGGAAAAATGGGGCAGGACTCAAACAGGATGCATATACATTATCTTTGAAAGTCACCACATTTTCTTTCTAATACTGTTCCTTTAACAGGACTGCTTGGCCTCTGCAAGCTTGCGACCAAGCAGGAGCTCTTCTAGCTGTGGACTGAAAAAATGCTGTCCTGAATGAACACCATTAATGAAAAAAAGTCTAACTGCAACATTTACTAGAAATGTATCTAGAAAGTTGCACTGCAGATGGCAGGAATTTTCTTTCTTTCTTTAAAAAGACTTTGTAAATCCTAGAGTCATCTAATGTTACTGAGATCACTTTCCTAAGCAGGGCACCCTTTCAAGAGATAAATTGTAAAAACTTTTTTTCAGAAACAAACTGATTTTTCATAATGTTGAAAACCCTCATTTCCACTGCAGAACAATGTCATGCATTTATTGAATCTGTTTGTGAACGACATTATTGCACTGCTCATAAAAGTGAGCTTACAGACCTACATGTTGCGGGGTTCCTACCCCAGAAAGTAAAGCTGCAAATCAATGCACACAAAAGTCATGCCATCATTACAGCAGGCCTCCTTAAGGGAAGCTGGAATAGAGTATTATCTTAGCAGGATTCTTAAAATTCACCCTTACACATACCTTTTTGTTGTTGTTCTTGTAATTATGTAAATAGTAATACAACTAAACAACATTTCAGGAAAAAAATCATGAACAACAATAAATAATGAGGAGGAGATTGCAAAATTACTGTTTAAGGAATAGGACTGGAAGGAGTTATGGAAATAAATGGTTTTAAGGGGAAAAAGTGTCAGTTAATAAAAATAAAAGTCAAAGACATACTTTATGAAGAAACACAGAGCTAAGGAGGAGTGGAGCGAAAGAAGTAGAGAGGCTACAGAGCGTAGCAGGAAATATCCCAAGATAGGCATAGCCCAGCAGTGGGGAGGGCACAGTTACTGAGAGGATAAGTAAGTACAATTTTTCATTAAACATTTGATGAGGTGATAACGGGCCGTGAGTCCATCCGCACAGAAATGCTGGAGGCTTCAATACACTGAGGTGGAGCCAGCAGTGTGAGGGGAAGTACACAGACCAACCAGGAGCTGCGGCCCATTTCAAAAGCATTTAAATAAATAAATAAATAAATAAATACTTAACAGACATAAGCATAAAAGAATAAAGGATACAGCTTTCAACACATCTACTGAGATGTAAGAGTCGTGATAACGCAGAGTTTTTAAAATTGGAATTAATGTAATCTCTGAGTCCGTAAAAGCTTAATGAATAATTTACTATCTGTGTCATCATACTTTTGAAAAATGTATATATTTATATATGTTTGCTTGTATATGTGGTGATTATGACAGAGTATTTCAGGCTTTTGACACCAAGTGTAATGGTGTCAGAGTTTTTCAGCTTTCTTGAAGAGAAATTCAGCAAAGGAAACAAAAGTACACCACGGTGCAAGGACACAACGCAGAGAGGCACAAAAGACACTGCGGTCTCAGAGGAAAACAAAACGGATTAAGACGCTGCTGCCTCCTGCAAGCGTTAAGCTCCACAACCTGAGACCACATCTGATCCGAGACCACATCTGATCCTGTTAACATCTAAGGTACAGAGACTTTGCTAATACAGGAGGGATTATTTACTCGTCAACAGTCAATTGCTAAAAGTAACACCTCTTGGTGCAGCGCAGGAGCCAGAAAACACCAATTCCTCCTTTCCCAGTGCAAAGAATCACTCAATCACAGCAGCAAAACCAGTACTGCCCTTGAACAGCTGAAGCCCTGGCCACACAGAGCAGACCCTGGGAAACCTTCTTCGTCTTCGACTCTCCTGACCAAAGTAGCTAGAGGTTACCATATCCGCTCAGTGCGAGGTACCTGTGCGACCGTGCTCAGCATGTCCCAACCAGCTGACACTACACTGAGTCCAGTGGAAAATAACTTGTGCTCTTCCGCTTTTACTGAAACATGAAGCAATGTCACAGGTTACTGAAAACAGAGTAGAAGGCAGCATTTACTTAAAAACAGCTTTACTTAAGAACTTCATATCAAAGAAAGGATTATTTTTTAAAAAGAACTTCAAATACTGCTTTCTAAGTTCTAACCATTAGAAATCTTGGATTTGTGTGTGCTAGTAAATGGTCCGTAAGTCCAAGTACAACACTGACTTGACTAAAACTTCAACAGGAAAGCGAGGCAGGGAGAGAGTTCTGAGACCTGAATCTGCTGCAAGGATTTAGTTCCAGCATGAGTTCCTATATGAAGTCAACCTAGATGAATCCCCAAGATTTCTTCCAGCGTCACCTATTTCTGTTTCGAGGTGCTGAGCTATACGTGGACGATTTCTTCGAGCGTAGGTGCCCCAAATCAACGCGGAACGTCCTGATTCTAGATGCCTGTTCGGGAGGAACCACCCAACCTGACCATCCACTCTGTCACTCCTCCCACGCTCAGCTTCACATCTCCAGCTCGCCACCCACACCTGCAGCAGCCTCCCACTCTCTTCACGCCAAACCTGCTCCCAGCCCTTGCAAAATTCCATGCCTAATCCGCAGCCTTCCTTCCATGTCTCAGCCCCAGCACCCAGAGCACCTTCCTGCATCTCAGATGCTTTCCTGCATTTTATTTTTGGGCCTAATCCAGGGAAGGACCTTAAAGCACGGGCGGACACAGTTGCTCAAATAAGGATCAACATACACACATGCTAAACTAAGCCAAGGTCTTGAACTTGCTTCCTGACAAAAACTGCAGGTTTTTACAGCTGAGAAAATGTCTTTCTATGGATACTGTTTAATGTTTTACAAATTTACAGGGCGCCAGAAATCAGACAACAAGAAAAATATCCAGGTGCATTTTCATTTATTAAACTAGAGCAAATGTGAAACTGAAAAATAAACAAATAATAATGAGAAAATAATAAACTTTGATTTCTTTTCTGTATTTTTTAAGAGATGGTTCACTGGAGAAAGGGGATATCAAATCTTCCTACTAGTCACTAAATTCTACATACAGCTCTCCATCATATTAAAATATGACATTATGGAGAACATATAAGAGTTCAGCTCCTAGTTACATATGTAAGAAAAAAAAAAAAAGAAAAAGAGACTTCTAATGTGTTGCAAGGTTGATCCATTACTTTCTTTCAAAAGAAAAAGGAAGTGAAGGGAATTCTCTATTTTTTTTTTCCTAATTTCTCATCAAGACTCAAGGTGTGTCCATTACTACTCATACGATTCTCCTGAGAGAGTCACGAGCCAAAAGCAGAGTTCCAGGGAGGCGCGGACCTCGGCACGCGCGCGCGGCAGGGAGGAGAGCGAGCCGCGGGGCTGCGTGTAACAGCACCACCTGCCGTAGCCCGCCGTGGATACAAACCGGCGGCGGGCAAAGTCTGCCAGGTAACCTAACCTGGGGGCTCCTTTCATTTGCTTGCCCTTGGAATTTTAATTATCACTTTCAGAAGAGAAAATGTAGGTGTAATCAGACTTGTGAATACAACCGACAAAGAAGGGGCTCACAAAATTTCGGTTACAATAAGACTTCTAGTCCAGATTTAATTAACAAATATGGTAACCTCATCTTCCCAGATCATGATACGGCAGTCAAGAACGCGAGAAAATGGGATGAAACATGCCTATATTTTCTTATGAGATTTACCTTTAAATGCAAAGCACTTCCATTAAAAACTTGCAAACCTCCATGTGAAAACACCAAGGTGCATGACCCCTCAAATCCTGTGCGAGAAGGTCTTTGCGGCAGGTAAGGAAGCAGCATCTGCTGAGGCTACGCAGAGCAGTACGCAGCACACCTACTTGCTTGGCACTTAACTGTTTACGTGCTTACCTAGCAAATCAGAGGAAATTAATCTATTCGTATGAGGATAGAAAACCCTAACAGAAGCAGGTCTGGAACATGTGAAGTGTATTTGCACCTGGATCATTGGCACCCTACACATTGGTTGATGGAGTGCTCCATTCTCCTTTAGCTTTCCTTGCTGTAAGGGTAAGGGGAGGACACTCTATGGCACGAGCCATCCAACAAGCTAAAGGCTTTAGTTATCTCTTGTGCTGTCATAAACCAGGAATAACTGCACAAACTCCATTGGTACAGATCAGCAAGAAATCTGTCCTAAAAGCTCCAGCTTGTTGAGTCAGACATTCCTCTTGCCAGAGGCAAAAATGAATTAGTGTGCAATTGTACCATCTCCATTCCTTTAAAAGGGGGCTATTTGCAGTATTTGCGCTTATTTGCACAAATTTTGTACCATCTCCCTTTCCTTTTGTATCATCTCCCTTTCTCTAAGGGCTATTTACAGTATTTGTGCTTATTTGCTGTCCCAAACCACTGGCAGCAGGTTGCATCTCTTCTAGATACACATCTGTCTAGGCACACAAAAGCACTGAAAGAACACAGAAGTCTGACTTAATTCCGTCAGGCACTGGTGTCTAAACAGTCTCCAAAAATTGATTATTGTGCACATGGCAATCCACTATCCTTCATTTTGCAAAGAAAATCAGTCTTGACAACAAAACCCAACACAACATTGCTGAACACACTCACGTTTCTTGCCTATGAATGTGAACAAAAAAACAGGTGAATCTAATGCCGAAGGATGCACACAGCTGCTTTTCAAAACACTCATTAGCAATATTATATACATTCTTGCAATGTGATTTTCAATAGCTTTGGATGAAGACCAAGCAACTTGCAGGCGAGCTATTATTTTCAATCAAAGGCTTGCTAAGTTTCTAATTACATCTCCAATTCTGCAAGACACTTTTAGCACTTTAGTGTTTTCTTTTTGCAATTGCCATGCCACAATAAAAAGCTAAATCACTTTTGTAAGTGCTGGAACCAAATCCCTCAGAGTTTGGGTGCACATTGCAGCCACTGCCCAGTCAGAGAGTCACCCAGAAGGCACACAGAGCTTTCATGCAGCCGCTCAAGCTGAATGCCAGCCTAAAGGAACCAGTAAATTTCCTTCATTGCATCTTTAATTTTAAAGACCTGTTTACCCAAAAGGCACCACCTGCCAACTTCTTCTGAATTAAAGAGGGGTATGTTCTGTTTTTCAATGAAAAAAAGGCATAACTGTTATTCACAAATACACACAATGCTCAAGTGGTAATTGAAAATTCATTTTGCTTAGTAGTTATCCCCTTCATTTCTTATTTTGTGTGCATAAAAATCATTAAAGTTTCCCCTAGGACCAGACCAGTCTGCTTATTTTTTTTCACGGTTTCTTTTCTTCAAGGTTGGAAATATGCATTGCCAGAACATCATCAACCGCCTGCAATTAAGCGAGATAAAAGTACAGCAGGCAATTTTGAAAATTATTTTCAAAGAACCTACTCTCTCTGCAAGAAAATTAAGCAAGCAAAATAACTGTAACCCCTCATCAGTATCCTGAAAAACTAATCAGGTCTGTGCTTTTGATAAAGGAAGCTGACAAGCACCTTTCACCTTTCTGTAAGATTCAATTTGCCTTGGAAACGTCTAATTTCTTTTTTGGTGTGCAGCATGTGATTCATCCAAATACAAAGCAAAAGAAAAAAAAAAGAGCGGAAAGATCAAGTGCTTTGGACTTGTACTAATGAATAATAGATATTATTATGCCAGTCATGTTATAAATTTTAATAACATAATTTAATAATTTTTATAACTTAATAAGTTAATCAAAACTTCTGTGCATAGCAGTTTATTAAATAGACCTTCAAAGTTGCCATATAAATGTTGCTTTTCAAGGACAATTTTGTACCAAAGCTATAGAAATTGTCAAGAAAACAATTTAAATAAGCTCTATTCTATTTAGCTATACCAGTGTTTAAAGAAATGTTAATAAATAACATCAAGTATGTGAAAAACAGGTTTAGGAAAGTCTCAAGTGCTTGTGAATTGCTGAACGATGAAGGTATCTCGCTAGCTGTGGTGGATGGTTTTGCCTCCTTATGGAAACTCTCCCATTAGAAAATTCTTGGTACTTCTTAGCCCACAAGTACATGGGGAAAATGCCTTCCAGCTTTCCCCACATTTTTGATGCTAAAAAGGGGAGAGCAGACTATTTAGTCCATTATTAGGAACCACATTCTTTATTTGGGGACAGTTCCCCAAACAGTTAAATAAATTACTTGGCTGCTAGAACTGGTCCTGTATTCCAGAATGACAGCATCTGCAGTCTTCCAAAATGAAGGGCAGGGTACAAATTTTCTCAGCTACCATTGAATTTTTTTTCATTGTGCTTTCTCATTTCCTAAGAGTCCAGATGAAAAACTTGAAAGTGATTGTATTTAACACATTGGGCATTTTTAACATGCAGTTTGCAAAAGCTGCTCCTATTCTTCCCAAAATCAATTTCCCCTACTAATAAGGGATGGTTTTGTGAGTGCTCACAATGCTCTATTCAGAAACCCAGCATTTTCATATTTCATAATTTTCAAGTATGCAAAGTAAGTACATATGCAAAAATTAGTGAGGTGACACTCTAGCAAGGACCTCTAAATCAGCAAATGCTTTTTCCTCTTTTCCAATATATTTTCATAGATTCACAGATTTTGAAGCAAGACAGGGCCCTTCCAACCAGATATTTTCATCATCTATTTAGCTTCCTGCACGTGAGGTGGCATCAAGAAAACCCACATAATCTTTATGCAGTCGTTCTGGATTTAAAGACCCTACATGATGCTGCTCATCTTTCTCAGAGTCGGATCAAGCTCATTCTTAAACGTTCACTTGTGTTCTCCTGTAAAACCAGCACATATGTGCTTGCAGTTTACCTTCCCATCTGGAGGATAGTGCCAGGCCTCCCGAGACGTCAGCAGCTCGATACTAGTCTATATCAGTGATCTCTTTCTTATCCCAGCGTACCACTCTGAACCACTAAGGCTAACGACACGATGAAATATAAACCAGCAAAATTTTCAACAACTTAACGCATAGGCAGATTACTTGGAATTGCTGATAAGCCTTAAGGCATTGGGGCATTCAGGTCTGATAACAACAGAAAGAGATAAGAGGCTGTATTTTGGTGCACCTGTGTTCCTGAGTCATACCAGTAGACATGGTTACAGCTGTATTTTCATATTTCTTTGTAAAAACCAAGTACTGTTACTGGCTGGGTTTCTTGGAGCAGTATATTCACATATTACAAACACAAAAATTATGTTATTTTACAGTTGATTCTATTATTCTAGCATGTAAGAGTCACAGCGCAGTACTGAAACATTCTTTTACAAACACAATGCAACAAAATCAGGTCAGAGATATTATTGAAGAAAATGGCAAACACACAGCATAAATGCAGGGCAGGTACAGAACTTCTCGTGGAAGGAGGTTTTTCTGTGTGCTATAACCGTCTCCAAAACACATACGTTATATTACAAAAGCTAATAGTGTTTGCAGTCAGATTTAACAAAGCCTTAAACTCTGGATTTTTTTTTTCAGGAAGTTGATAGAAAAAGTCCAAATTAACTAACATCCAATATACTCTAAGAAGATTATTTTAACCTCTAGTGAAGTAAACTAAATCATGCTTTGATTGCTTCCTATTAAGAAGTACAAAACTAGGTCCAACTACCCAGCTATGAAAATCGTTCAGTTTTCTGTTCTAAAAACACAACTAAAATGTGAATTATGGAACACTTCAAACTTGATTAAAATAGAGTAATTTGTCATTTTAAAATTCAAGTGTTGAACCTAATCTCTTTACTAAATATGTCTACCAAGTGTCTTACCACTTTATTCAGTTAAGAGTTTAAAACAAGCAGCTATTCACATTACGCTCAAAGGGCTTCTTACTGATTTTCTTTGCAAGACACCAAGTTCAAGATGCTACAACATGTACACTGACTTGAGTTCTTCATAAGGAAATAGGGGTGATATTTAGTTTCACAGCTCCAAGTAGGGAGTAAAGAGGTGATAATGTTGGATGGAATACAGCATTAAATTTAAATCTTGTTTGATTTTGTTCATCTCCCAGGGCAACTTGATGCAGCGTTTCCTCCTTCAGAGCGGGTCATGGACTGCACAGAAATGGGGTCCATGACCAGAGAAATACCTGACGCACAGGGATGGCTATCCGGTGCTACTTCTCAGCAACTCTAGAAGATGTGAAAGGAGCTTCTGACTTCAGCTGCAGGTTTCATTTTGCCTAGAGCTGCTTAGCTGCAATTACAGAAGCACCTGTGTGTGCTGCCTGTTTCAGGAGCTTTACATTGACCCTTGCAAAAAGCGCTCTCCTCCTGGCTCCCTTTGCCACTGGAGCACGGGGTTCCCTAACTTCGATTAGAACTGACACGACTCTGAACAGGATTCCTTCACTCGGTTTTTGTGACACTCGGAGAAGAACTCAAAGAGAGAAGCCAGATGCAAGAATCGCTGCAGCAAAAGTTGCAGTAAACAGTTAAGAGGAAAAATAACTATGAAAGACAGGCTCGTGAGGGAGCTGGAAGGACATGAGCAGTGCCAAAGGTCTTCAGAGAAGTTCTGGAGTGAATGTTGGTTTACAATGAAAATAAAAACAAACAAAATCCCCATGTGTTTACAGGTTTCAAGAAGGCAATTGAAGTGAGAGCAGCTAAGAGCAGGAGGTGCAGTGACCCAGCTCTCCACTCCTCATGCACTGACACTTTCCAGACGTTCCCGCTGCGGGTGCAGGAATTCTCTGTACTTCACATTCCTGTGCGGAAGTGAGGAGGAGGCGCTTCTGCAAAGGGACCACACCGAGGAGTGCCCAGCAGGCAGGGGAGAGATATATATACATATGTAAGCTACTGGAAAGCTTAACCTAGACACGGATTTGTGGAGTACCCCTTACTTAGATTAGATTAGAAATTAGAAAGATTAGGAATACCTCTACAGGCTGTTCTAAAGATTAAAAATACCTCTAATTGCAAAGATAACATGTATCAAAGGGATACATGCTTCACTCCCTATTACTATCAGAGTAGTGGCATTTCCCTAGCAATAAAAAAGCTGTTTCCTTGCACAAATCACTTATATATCTAAATTATTAAGGACAGACATATAAGTGACAGCCACACACAGTTCAGGGAACAGTGTCAAAGCTAGAAAAAAGGTGAAGTTGTATTGTTCCTTAATTATGGAGCTGGCTTCATCTTAAAAAATCTCACCAGGTCTAACCTTAATTTATTATTAAAAAAAAAAAAAAAAAAGAAGAAAAATCATCTAAACTAGACTGTGGCTCTAGACCCTGGTTCACTGTAGCCAGTAGGAGCTTACTGGTCTAGTTGGTTTTTACCCTGACAAGGAACTCTAGTTCTTTCTAATAAATGCAAAGGAAACAACTGCCAATGTTTGCAGCTTGATGCTGAAGGAACTGCGTATAATTGCAACCTGTGGAAAGCAGCAATAAGACTTCTTTCTCTCCCAGCTTTAATTCTTGCTGCCAGTGACTGGTGTGCTGCTGGATACCAAGGAAAGTTTGGTTCCTGGGCCTGAGTATAAGGTTCTGTACTCAGTATCAACCCCGCTTCTGCAAAGCTCCGATAGTTCTGTTATCTCCAATGCCTCTGGATTTGTATTGCAGAGCAGGTGGTGTCCCTCAGACCCTGCAGCTCCATTTGCAGGGCTTGCGTTATGTTCTAGCTATAGGAAGCAGCACCTAGAGGTTCAGGTTCCTGCAGAACCTCCGTCCAGCACCAGAAGAGCGCTTTGGTGGGAGGGCTGTGGGTATTTCAGTACAACACAGCATGGGGCTGTGCAGGCCCAGGAGGCAGACCAGCTCTATTCGGTGGTGCTACATCATGACTAAAGTGCATCAACACCCCAGGGGCCAGCTAGTACCAATGCTGGAGCAAGAAACTGCTGTTCTCCCTTCCCTTCCGCTGCACTCCCAATCCCTGTGCTCCACACCAAGCCGTGCATCCAGACTGCTTCATGGAGCTGCTTACGGAGACTATAACAAAACAGAGATAATAATAAAAGGCAATAAACAGGGAGAACCAAGAGATCCAAGGTTAAGTCTTCTTAAGTCGGTTTTTATAAGACACTAGCAGTGTCTTAGGGAAGAAGCTAAGACTTCCAGGTACTTCCAGTGGAAGCAGCAGACTAAGGCTTCTACTCTGGCCTAAGGCTGGGCTCTACAGAGGGCCTGGATGGGGTGAAGCAGCTGCAGAGAACCCTCTGCTCAGCCACGCAGCCATGAACACCACCAAAAAACACACGCCTCATCTGCTGCAAATCCCAGTCCTTCCTTATGGGCTTAGCTTGATTTGCTCCTCTCATTTAATTACATCATTGAATAAGTAAACACATAATATCTGCATTTATGCACGCAGTAAATGCAGAAGATGTCAGTAAAGGCATACTGGAGTATTTTGTGCTCATTTATCCTATGCTATCAGCACTTCCACACGGAAGCAGAAAACAACATCTGAGCACTATCAATACACTCTTTATGGTACTAACAGACAAGGAATATCATGCTGGGAACAAAAGCCCAGCTAGATGCTTTAACACTGTAAGACTGCACACCTAATAGTTTGTAGTGGCAACAAACAGCAGGTTTTATCCCACTTATTTCACAACTAAAACACAATAGGTGCACAGTTTAGAGAGATATTTGGAGAAGCTTCTGATGTTTTACAATTACAATGCTTTTTAGATCAAAACATACCTACATTTTTTTTCCTTTAGTTTTCTTTCACAGATGACTCAGTTTTCTGACACATACTTATGCAATAATTTTATTTAATAAAGTGAGAAAAACAGAAAAGCACCTGCAGGACTTCCATAACAACAGCAGTGAGTTCATGATGTCGACTCCTTTCTTTGCCTTCTGCTAGCTCCAAATGTTTAGTTTATTAGCTACCCATTTCACACCACAGATGCTTTAGTAGGTGTAATTTCTATCTATTTTTAATACAGTAGCAATTTACAAGATATATTAAAAAGTTACAAACCTACCAAAATAATGTACATGTTCCATTTATACCAATCATAATTCCGTTTTGCTTTGCCCAGTAGAATGTTTTGAAAACACCTTGAAAAAGTTAAAGGAAAAAGCTTTGCAGCTCTCCCTTTTTTATTCTAACCACCCATAAAGCACATAGAATTTCCTTTATGCTGCTTAAAATGTAAGAAAAATACTCGCTAGGCTTTAATTTTTCATCAGGTAAGATGCTAAAAGCTTTCAATCTAAATGAAGAAGGTTCAATTTCCTACAATCAATCACAGCTGGAAAGGTGCTCCAGACGTTTACATTAACATGACACTATATGAGGCACTCGGGCCTAGGAGCAGATAGGCAAATGGAGTACCCAGATAGTGAAGCAGGAGACATATCCTCTATCCTACTATGCTGAGGGCCATCAACAAAACAAGCAACCCTCTTTGATAAGGATTATAGTCTGTTTCCTCACTAAACACAGATGCTGAAAAACATCTGGCAAGGACAGTACCTAGGATACTTGAGCCTAATTCTCTTTATATTCCATCAGAGTTTGCTGGTTGAATCAAAAGGCTAGAGTATGCCCCCTCTTGTTTGGTGTCTTTCTAAACCAAATATTTGTCTGACAGTTCCAGGAAAGGCAAGTACTAATGAACTCAACATTGCTTGCTCTAAATAGAAATTAATAAACTTTTTAATCAACATTTATCTTTGCACATACTCATAATACCTTCCTGTGACCTGCTCTTCCTGGCTGCTGAGTCTTCCAGTTTTAGCTGGAAGGCTGGAAAAAACTCTCAGCCAGATCACTTGATAGCCTTGTCTGCAGGGCTTGCTCCTGGGTCCTGGCAAACACGGCTTTGAAAGCACTTGGTCTGTGCTGGAAACAATGCTATTCTCCATAGCATACTAAGCAAGTCTCTCATTCTTAAACCGCTATGCAAAACGTGAGTGCTGATGTCTTTCAGGCATAGTTTTGAGAGAAAATTGGCCATGGTTCCCAGTTTTGGGATAAGTCTGGTGGAATAACCTGTTTTGCTCATCTCTTATTGGATTTTGTGCATCACAAAAGCTTATAAAAATTCACGCCAGAGGAGGCCTCGGGAGATCCCAGTCCAACCTTCTGCTCAAAGCACATCCTGAAAGTCTCCAAAGACAGAGACTGCACAACCTCTGGGCAGCCTGTTCTAATGCATGACTTTCCTCATGGTGAAAAGCCCTTTCCTGATACACAATCTGACCTCTTTTGTTTCTACCTGCACAGAGCATTAGATCTTTAACGTGACTAAATCATGTGCCTAGGATCTCCAGGTCAGGTTCCATTCTGTAAAATGGGCCCAATAATAATGCTCTGCCCCTGTGAGAGGCATAGAAGAGGTGCTCTGAGAGCAAATATACTTAAAATTAATCATTATTACCAGATCTATTAAATGACATTGAAGGACTCTCATATGATATAGGTCAATACACATGATCTACACAGATAAGGTAGCTCAAAACAGCACATCTTTCACTAAGTTGTTAGAGTCTAGCAAGGCTTGCAGGCCAGTTCTGCAGATGTAAATGATCTCTGTAGGGAGTAGATGGGAAAGAACAGGTTGGATAGTTCATGCTCTACAAGTAGGACCTTTGCCTCTGGGGGTAAATTCAGAAGAAAGGAAATGAAGAGAGAACAGCATGTCAACACTTCCAGGTTCAAAGTGCTGCTCTCTGCTCCCGTTGAGCATATCCCAATATATGCATGAAACAGGTAATACCCAAATTTTCTGTTTATAAAAGCTATCTTTCTTGTAATAATACAGTTCTGTAATTTGAGAAAAGGCTTTCCTTCTCCACCAAAATATTATTTCAAAATCAGAAGTTATTTTCTTCTTTGAGGTCTTATTTAAAAAGCACACTTAAAACTGCTCTGGCTTCAGGAGAGCTTGTTTGCAGTGTGCTTAAACGCTGCGCTGAAGCAGAGCTTCATCTGATTATTTATTGCATAGGATCTGGCTGGCAGTTGACTTTAAAATAGTCCCTTAAAAACATCCACAGATGTAGAATTATAAAATTAGGCTATCTAGATTATTTAATGAGGTTGCAAAAATGTACTAATAGTAATTTGTCACTTGGAAGCTTGTGCTGTTGGACTTGTGGTTACTAAGGCAGCCTGCGTTTACAAGCAGAAGGCCAGGAAAAAGCATCATCGAAGGGAAAAAACATCACCTTCTTAACATTTTCTTTAAAAGCAATTTTGCTCTAATATCTAGAGTAAACAAAAACACAGTAGGCTACAGTATGCTCTATGGGGTTTATTAATATTCACTTGAGAGGACCCCTATTACTCACTAGCATATTCAAGCACTGGAAACATGTTAACATTACACAAGAGCTACTTCTGCATTCTGCTTCTGTCACACATCACACATGCCCACGTCAGGCACAGCAGGCATGTGACACAGCTCACAGCACCTCTCAGGAGGCCACTGTAACCCTCCCTTTGGGTAATTTTGCCAAAGTAGCAAGACTTGCTGTGAATCCCATCTCTTGGTGTTCAGAATCCACAGTTCTTTCCTGGAGAAGTGTACATTCAACAATTATTACATGAAAAAAAGGTAAACCTTGCATTCAGGCCAAATATACCCCATCAGAATACACAAATACAGGAGTCTGGCACTCTATGGGGTTCCTACATGGGACTGGAAGGTTATTGGCCATTCCTCTAAAAAGGGATAAGGTATAAATGAACACTAGAGGGAGCTGGAAGGGAAGAGGCAGAGATGCAGAAGAGGCCGTATATTAATCTTTACTACGGCTCAATTTCCTCACCATTTCCATGAAAAATACCCATCAGTTCAACTCCTCTAGTTATAGAACCATATACAGCACAAAGCATCCCAATTTATCACAGCCTATGTTCTTTGGAGAGGAAGAATGCATTGCTATGCATACTGGAAAATTATGAAGTGTAATTATTCCTTCATTTACTCAGCTGTAAGAGACTCTGCCAGCAAAATCAATAAGAAGCACGGCAAGTAGAAGCCTGCAGTCCCTCCATGCTTAAATGACATTCTACACAGCAACTAGCAAAACATATAGCGAGAATGCAAAGACTGGGAAGTGTCCAAACGCTGAAGTGGAAAACAGAGCACGAGTCGGAAGGCACTGCTACCAATCGCGCTTGTATGCGTGCCCAGTAGCCAAGAAGGGAATCCAATGGAAAGAGGCACAAGAGATGCTCCGGAGATAACAACAAGCAAGACTGTGTACGATATCCTGCCTAAGGAACTAGTCTTGGAGGTCATAGGCTTGGGCTTGTGAGGAGCGGAAGCCTCCCGAGCAGGTTTCAGTCCCACCAAGGAGCACTGGGCTGGTGTCAAGCACGTCAGCGACACTCAGCGCTGCCGTTGTGTCACCGGGCTGAGGAACCAGAGTGCCCAACGCACCCACGAGCCGCGGCTGTGCCGAGGGACGCGGGTCACGGGTCCTGCCTGGCGGGGAGCAAGACCGGGAGCGCTCCACAAAGCGGAGCTCCGGAAGACCGAGAAGGACAAGAGCCCTAGAATACCCTGTGTCCAAAACGAGAACAGGACCCCGAGAGGAAAAAAAAAATCAGTTTCCGTTTTGAAATCACATTCTTAACAACCAGGCTGCGACACTACGCACAGTGTCCTGAATTTCACTTTCTAAACTTCTTTTCTCTACTACCCGTAATGAATAAAATAAATATATAAAAAGACGGGAAGGTCTAGTTAAGCTATCCATCTTTCTGTCACTTATTTTATGAGGCAGAGATATATGTCTGCACCAGTACAAATGATACAACTAAATCTTCTTCAAAGCCACACACACACAAGTTCCTCCAAAATCATATTTATAGTAAAATGTCTCCTAATTAAAGCAATCAAGAAAAGTCTAAGGCATAAGATATATGATGACTAGAAAGATTTGCAATTTTACCATGAAATATTTTCAGAGAGCAAATGCTGCAGATGCAACACTCAGTTGCAGAAACAACTTGAAGTGTATCCAGGTAGATGGTTGCATATCATCTAGTGTGCAGTATTCTCTGCTTATGACTGTCTTTCTGTTTGAGGTATTCAGTGGTTCCCATCTCTTCAGCAAAACCCAGTGTGTAGTTCCTTGCAAGTTAAGCTACGCAAGGCCAAAAAGCATTTTTAGTCTGGATCCATAAATGAGTCCCCAGACACAGTGGGTGAAATCAGATGTGCTGGACTTGAGGCTCAAACAGTGCTAAGACAGTACTGGAACATCAGGTCTGAAGAAGCACCCCAGGCATCTACTCGTTAGACTTTGTCCCTGGAGGACCAGGGATCCGGCGCCTCCCTGTTTACTTGCAGTCCCTAGGCAGTTTCGCCTGCGCAGAGCCACCTTTGGCTGGGGAGAAGGGCAGGCTGCCTTGACCAGAGCAACACACCCTCCAGGAACAGACAGCATTGAAACCTCCCCAAGGCCTCGGGGAGGCCAGGTCCATCAGGCCTGCCCAACGGGCTCCTTGGGCACCTCAGACTATTTCACATTCAGAAGCCCTCACTGACCTCACTGAGTGCTATGGGCATGTGGGCTGAGAGACCTGTAACGCTCCAGAAAGAACACACAGAATCTTTTGAAACGCAGCAAAAAGTTTTCCTTATCTTTCTCCCCTATTACTGAAGTGTCAAGTTGTCCAGGTGCCTGAGGATGGAGTCAGCGAGGCTGTCAGAGACATCTCACTCCAGCCGACATCCTCACGACGCTGAAGAGGTCTCTGGGAATCTGTCTCTCTCTTTAAGTACCAAGGCGCTTGGACTTCCCTTCCCTCATCCCTTCCATTTCCCTCTCCTGTTCAAGGAGGGTGAATTAATGGACAGATAAATAATTTTTAGGGGCAGGAGTACAACCAACACTAAAATATTTTGCTTTAAATTAAGCTACTAATGCAAGTGCCACATCTTTGAACCCACAGAAATAGGTCAACAGTCTCATTTGGAGGGGGGCACAGGGCTTTAGAATCACACAACCAGTTCCCGTGGTTGTTATCTGGTACTCTTCCCCAGGACAAGGACAACGAATAACATTAAACAGAGATTTACAGTTTCTGTTTTACCATGAAAAGGTGCTTCCATGCAAAAAGTAGAGCAACAACACCAAAGTGTGCCTGGCAGTAATTCATTTTCACTGTCTGCCTCTCCGAGAGGGAAACATCAAGCAATGGCTACCTGGCTTTCCTCTAGATACATTTCTGCAAAAGATCATAGTGAAACTAACTTAACCCATGAATTTTGAAGTGGTTGTAAAAGTCCACAGAAACTCAGTTCGGCATCTTCCACCTGTACTAATTTAAACATCCATCCTGAAGAACAGTAATAGTTTTGAAATGTCCTTTTCCTCAGCTCCCCTCCTTGCTTCTCATCTCTAACCTCCCTCTGTAAGCATTTTGGTGACATAGGGATATTTCAGTGCTTTAACTATAAAGTTAGTATGTCAGTGCTCTTATTATGGATGAAATCAGCACACCTGATGGCAAACTGTGTGTTTTGGAAAGATTTAAGATCAAAACAAGGAGAATCACTGTTCAAAATAAAGAACAAGCTTCTCAGGCAGCTTTGTAGTCCTGCTGTGAAAGAAAAATGGTTACACAAAATTAAAAGGAAACTTCTTATTTTTTCTCTTTTATGAGACACACTGGTAACATGAATAAAAAAAATGTCTATGGGAGTGCCAAAATGAAGGATATTTCTCTCAGTGGAATTAAGATTTTAATACTTCTCCTTCCATCTGAATTACACAATATTCTTTAAATCCAAGAGCACAAAATTTCAGACTTCCCTAAATAACCTGGGGCTTGCTAGCACAAATCTGTCAACTACCAAATCCCTCCTCATCTCTACAAAGACTGTACATTTAAATGTCATTAGATGGTCAGCTCACACACTAGCCTTGCAGCGTATGTAAATATTGGAGACAGAGAAAGATATAAAAATCTCTATTCCCACTTTAAGCAGCAGCACTTCTTAAGAGCATAAACTCCCCGATGTAAATCAGGGTGGAGTATCTGCATGCAAAAGATCTCCCTGGATGTCAAGGCACAAAGATTCCAGCTAGAGCAGCTAACACACACTGCCGATGCAGGCAGCAAAACACATATTGCCCTCAAATTTCTAAATATTCTGAATAGTTTTAGTCTTCCCAGTTTTAAGGCACTGACAACTTGAATTTTTTGTTTCATCCCCTTTCCCACCCCTCTCTGTGTACCGTCCTGTGACCTTATTTTCAGCTTCAGCAGGGGACTCAGAGTCGCTGATCTTGCCACTTCTACCATTTACCTGTAGTGAGCAGGACTTCAGCAAGATCCATGAGGTCTGACTAAAGAGCTAGCAAGGATGGCTAAAAGCCTGTGCATTGACCTAGATGTATTTTCAAGCATTTTTTTTTCCCCATGGATCAGTTATTAAACACAGGCAGCAAGATCCTAGTGTCCAATGCTGCATTTGATATATTTGGCATTTATATTTGATATATATTCTAGTCCCACTAATTTCAACAACAGGTTGGAAAGGGCCAGTGGCCACATTGCCTGAAATATTATTTTGGGACGTGGCAGGTGGGAAAACACACACACAACGGAATTGCTCCCTCTACTAAGTCTTATTTTGCCTGACCATGGGCTGAAACATAAATGTTCCTTCCTGAAAGATGCCCAAACCAGTGGAAATGTCCCAGTTCAGGGAAGGATCAACAACTTTCTTGACTTTCACTTAATTACATGCTTAAAGTTTAGCCTAAATGCTGTCCTGACTTACTTGAATCTTGTTCAAGTAAGCCAAGGGAACTCATGAATTAGATCCACCGTGAGTATATTTAAAATCTGTCCTTCAAACTGAACTTATTTCACCATGGGTAGGATAGCTCCTCAAACTCTCACTTCTAAATAATTTCCTTCTAAGTAAAAAATGGGCTCCTCCAAGGATTGCTGTTTATTTATTTGTGTACTGGCTTCCCAAAGAACTGCATTTCATATTCTCAGCCTCCAGAAAGCAGACAAGAAGAGGTGCCAATCAAAGGAAAAATTAATCCAAATATCAACTAAAAGTAAATAAATATATCCGCATCCAAAACTAGATAAATATATCCAAATCCAGACATACATTTAGAAGATTAACTTTGAGTTGTAGGACTATATCTGTAGCACAGAAATGCAATCATGTTCTGTGTGGGTCATTTCACTTCAGCAGAGATGTCACTCCAGCCCGTCCTTAACACGGCAACGGGGGTTTACACTAATCAGCTTTTTCTGAAGTACAAAATCCAGTGTCACATCACTAGCTGTTACACAACATCAAGAAATACTGGCTGTGCTGATTTGCAAAAGCCAACCTGGTCTGGCTTTCAAACATCTGAAGTAATAGATAGCTCCCAATAGAAAATCATTTTGAATAAAAGTTTCACTTTTTTTTTCTGACAATTTTAATTACACATCTCCACATTTACTGGTACTGGTGAGTATTTTCACATAAGAAGCATGCTCCTTACCTAAGTTCCTTTCAAAGGGTTACAGATGCTCCAGATAACTTTCCTCATAAAACATAGACCGCACAGCTCAATGGCTGGTTAGGGCAGATTTCTTTTCCTCATTTTTTGCTGATCAGCAGCTCCAAGGCTGCCTGGCGCTCATATCAGCATCTGAAGCAGCACCGACACAATCTAAATCTTTTAATATAAAAAGCTTTTGGCCAACCTAAGTCTACTTATGGGGAAGGGAGGAGGACACAGCATCCTCCTCTCCACCCGAAACCAAGTCAAACGTGGGGCCCCTCAAAGCACCCACGTACGCACACAGCAGACTCCGGGCAGAATCAAAACACAGAGGAACTCTGGCTAATCCCATAATTGCAAGAGGCTTTTACCCACGGCTGTTAAATAATACGATCCAAGTTGCCTCTCCAGATTAGACATACAAAGTCACCATACAACTAAAATAGAAGGCAGTGATGGGTTTACTATACCATTAAGGGAAAAAAATGTATTTCAGTCATCACCATTGTAAAAAAAATTACTGTAGTTTCCATAAATTTGCAAAATATATATATATTGCTTTGAATCGTGAGTGTAAAACTTTCAATATCTACTCCTGTAGAAGACTAAACTGATATACTATTTAAAACAATTTTTTTTCCTGAATTAAACATAATATGTTAAAGTAGAAGAAGAAGGAATTTTTTGCAGAGTTTGGGATAAGGAGAAGACAAAAACAAAATACCAGAGCAATGAACTGAAAAGGGAGGAAAAAAGTAGATGCCTTAGTGAGTTTAACAAGCTACACCATGTTTAGATTAAATCAGAACCTATATGGTGGCATATAATTAGGTCTAAATTTACTATTGGGGAAGCCAGGATCATCTTAATTCTCTGCAGGGAACAACAAGGCTTAGCATTACAAAGATGCTTTACATGTTCAGAGGTCCATCTAACAGGATAATATTTGTAAAGGAGTCAAAGAGATTTAGATTGTCGACTGGCATTTAATTTACTTTGATTCCTCAAGAAGAAAAAAAAAAAAATCTCTTTTTTGGTTTGTGCAATGGAGGAACATGGGCCAAGTCAGAGGGCAGGCCCTGCTGCAGCCCCAGCTTGGCCTGGGGAGTTCCTGCGCCCCATGCATGGGGAAATGCTTGCTCAGGGCTCTGTGCTTCAGATCAAGGAGCAGAACTATCAAACACAAACTGAAGAACTAAAGCTACTGCAGTCAGATGTAGTAACTAAAACAAAAAATGAACATATTGGCAAACTTACTGAGAGCAAAAGCAAGTGTGATTCTATTCCAGTTGCCCCTCTGCAGAACTCTGTTCACCTAGTAGAGATGGAATTTAGCTTTCTACACACAGCAGATCAGACTCTGCTGTTAATGATAACACAAGCAGGATACCCACAGTCCATAGACCCTCCAGATTCATGGGATATCACCCCACTGCTGCCTGAGCACAGCAGGGCTAAATGCCATAACCCAGGTGGGCATGGCCAGCATTGGCCAGTGCAGTTATTTTCTACCCAGCACGTTGGATACAGAAGATCCTTGTCTCTCACAGAAGAGACCGAGGTGCTTAGCAAGCCCCCACACCTGAAAACACTTTGGAGAAGGGCAGAGATGGCCTGTTGATCCCAGCTCTGCCACAAAATACCTGGCAAAAGTCTGATCTAGGCAGCGTCTCTGAGAGGGGCCCATCAGCGCCCAGCTCCGATAGCAGGGTCCCAAGTGAGCAAGGCAGCACAACCAGGATATTTGTGATCAGTCACTGTTTGGATGAGAGGGAAGCAATCTGGCCGTGAGGACAACCTTTTTTTCCTGAAGAAACCTGCACATGCCTCATTATTCCCATTCCAGCTGCCAGTGTCACCCCAGAAGAGCAGGAGCACTAGCAGTGACCGCACAGCACTCAGCCCTGCAGGGGCTGCTATGGGGAATGGGAAAAATACATCAGGATTCGAAATCACTGACTAAAACCAAAAAATCCTCAAAGTAATCAATGGTGTCCACAAAATCTCATCAGTTGCAGAAGTCACTGAGCTTTTAAGGAACACAATACTTCTTACAGCCACAAAAATCCTGTAGCAGCAGTCCTCTTCTTAATATCAATTTAGCTGTTTTGCAGGCAGTTAAAAAACCTCATTTTAATATAACCAACCTGTGCTAGTTGTACTACCTTCAGCACTACACAGAGAGCAATATTTCTACTGTCAAAATCCTGTAACACAGGCAAAGGTTGTGTGGCTTGGGGATGGGCTATGTTATACAGCAGGTACCAGCGAGTCAATGTGATTTACTAGTCTGTGTTGTCTTGCAGAGAAAGCAGCCCAGCTCCAACCTTTAATTACCTAAGTAGCACTTGCTAAACTTAGTTGCCCTGAATATCCACAGCTTAAAGCAGTTCTGGAGATGATCCCAGATAGTCTTTCCAAGAAGAATTCCCCCACCAGGTGCTGTTACACTTATCAACCCTGGTTGGCTAAAGAACAATACTAAAACTCAGGGGAATTAAAGACCATAACTAACTGCAAGGCCGGAATATTTGTTCTTGTTCTGCACTCAAGGAACTCGGTTAAGGCCAACTCAAAAGCCCTCTAAAGATCAATGGAAATAAAATTCAACAGCCTGAGGGCAGAGCGGTGGATGAGGGCAGAGTGGTGGATGTCATCTATCTGGACTGCAGCAAGGCTTTTGACACTGTCCCTCACGGCATCCTCCTGGGCAAGCTCCAGAACAGTGGCATAGGTGAGTGGACAGTGAGGTGGATTAGGAACTGGCTGAATGACAGGGCCCAGAGAGTGGTAATCAGCGGTGCCGAGTCCAGCTGGAGGCCTGTGGATAGTGGTGTCCCCCAGGGGTCAGTCCTTGGTCCGGTCCTGTTCAATTTATTCATTAACGACCTAGATGAAGGGATGGAGTGCTCCCTCAGCAAGTTTGCTGATGACACTAAGCTGGGAGGAATAGCTGACAGCCCTGAGGGCTGCGCTGCCATCCAGAGGGACCTGGACAGACTGGACAGCTGGGCAGCGAGTAACCTCATGAAGTTCAACAAGGGCAAGTGTAGGGTCCTGCACCTGGGGAGGAATAACCCTAGACATGCCTACAGGCTGGGGACCGACCTCCTGGAGAGCAGCCCCGCAGAGAGGGACCTGGGCGTCATGGTGGACGACAAGTTGACCATGAGGCAGCAGTGTGCCCTCGTGGCCAAGAAGGCCAATGGGATCTTGGGGTGCATTAAGCAGAGCATCTCCAGCAGGTCGAGGGAGGTGATTCTGCCCCTCTACTCAGCCCTGGAGAGGCCGCACCTCGAGTACTGTGTGCAGTTCTGGGCTCCCCAGTGCAGGAGGGACGTGGAGCTGCTGGAGAGAGTCCAGCGCAGGGCCACGAAGATGATTAGGGGTCTGGAACATCTGCCCTATGAGCAAAGGCTGAGAGAGCTGGGCCTCTTCAGCCTGGAGAAGAGAAGACTGAGAGGGGATCTGATCAATGTATATATATCAAGAAAGGGAGTGAGGAGGACGGGGCTGGCTTCTTCTCAGTGGTGGCCAGTGACAGAACTAGAGGAAACGGCCACAAATTGAGGCACCAAAAGTTCCACAGGAACTTGAGGAAGAATTTCTTAACAGTGAGGGTGACAGAGCCCTGGAACAGGCTGCCCAGAGAGGTGGTGGAGTCTCCTTCTCTGGAGATCTTCAAAACCCGCCTGGACTTCACCCTGTGCCACATGCTCTAGGGGACCCTGCGTGTGCAGGGGGGTTGGACTAGATGACCTCTACAGGTCCCTTCCAACCCTAGCCATTCTATGTTTCTACGATTCTATGAATCAGGCAAATTTACTCACACACGAGAAAATACTGCCACTCTTTTAGCTCGAAAGCAACAGACTGCTTCATTTTCTTTTTAGTATGGCAAAGCAGTATCAGTCTTCTAGACGGTCCCTCTCACACCACAGGGCCTACCTATTTTCCACCCAGCAGCAAATGCTGCCCAGGCCTGAGGAACCATCAGTGCAGCCGAGATGTGGAGTGACTCCCCATGGCCCCGGACCCAGTTTGTGCCCCCAGCCTGAAACCCCCTCGCTGGCCTCTCCATTCACTGTGGGCAGCAGCTGCGGTTGCCTCCCTGGGATGGGACAACTCCCCTTTTCCTTCTCTCCTCTGGAAGCACCTGGCAATACCTACATGCTCCAGGGCTCCTGTTGACCTCTCGCTTTAAGGAGGTAAGAAGGGGATGGAGCAATCGCTCTCCAAAGCGGAATTCAGCTACCTGGTTCAATAAGCTGCAGAGGCAAGTTAGATACTTCAACAACAACCTCTAGGTATCACTTTAAATCAGAAACATTCCACATATTGAAGAGGTCATGGGCATATCACCATCCTTTTCTGCAAATTAATTTTTGTACCGCCTTCTACTAGACTTCGTGAAAACATAAAGAAAAAAGTGTTTTGTGGAAAGCTGCATTTCTCATGAGACACCTCACAGCAGAGGTGCAGAATGAAAGAGACACTATGAATAATCAGGGAGGAGGGCTGGTAGCAACAGAACCTCACCCTTCAGTGAACTTAGGTACAAATTATGATTTAGATAAATAAATCAATAATAAACAGCTTTGCTACTGACCATCTCTCCAGACCGTAGACAAGTCACATTGTCTTTATGCTTTTTTCTTCACTTTTACCTGTTTATTTCTAGTACAAGCTCTCTGGAACAGAAACTGCATCTCACAACAAGCAGGACAACTCCATAGTTACCAAAGGACCCTCCTGCCTCCCTGCACCCTCACCTCGCAGGTGACTGTCACAGGAACGGATAGGGCAGTAACTCTGACTTCTTCCCGGTCTAACCCATCCTGGCCGGCTCATCTCCTGAGATGCCATGATACTAATGGCTCACGAGGAGGGATTTGCAACAGGTAAGTCCCACAATTTTCTAGATCTCACATACTAATCTGTGAGAGGCAGCATCCAAAGTGAGCAAGGGAAAGCAAACAGACACTGGAAGCTCATGTCGAAGTGTAAGCACAGGCAAAAGCAAGAAGTACAAGCTACGAGCAGGGAAGACTTGTGAAAAGCATAAGAAGAGGAGGGAAAACCCTACAGTTTGAGGTCACAGAAGCCAAAGATGCTGTGGAGGGCATTAAAGAGCACAGAATGCTACCTCTGCAAAGGCACGAATACGTATTTAAAGACAACTAATCCTGAAAGGTCTCACCCTCTAGCAATGAATGTGCAAGGCAGAACCTTAGAACTGCTGTAAGCACCATGCCATGGGGCAGCAAACCTCAGTGAGGAGCTGCCCATGAGAGGCTGGAGGAACAACTGACCAATCACCCGCACTTGGGGTGAGGAACTCGAAATTCAAAGCACGTGTTGGCTCACAAAAAAAGGAAAGGGGGGGTTCCCCCAGGTCAGTTTGAGTTTCTAAACTTCACTTCTTTAATTTTAAAATAACCATCCTAAAGTTTAGAGTTTTCCCATCTTCTGTATTTACATCTTGCTATTCACACACTTCAATACCTCCGTGCAGCAGATTGAGTCCCTCCATCCAGGGACCAAGTGACTGCACCCCACGGAAGAGGGAAGCCACCTGGTGTCAGCGGTCTCTGCAGACAGACGGACAAGCAAACGTGTGTGGAGGCTCAACAGGCCGGGTCTAAATTACCTCCTGGCTCTCAGAAAGGATGGAGACACATTCGGCACCTTTCACCTCTGTGGGTAGAGAGCACTCTCAGACTGTTAATCCCGTGCCTGTCATTATCATTATCCTGACAGCTTTGTGTTGTAAAAAGGAGGGAAAAAAAATGAACACTTATGTGATACTTCTACCCGAAGTGTCTGCCCCGCTGTATTCACTCATCAGGTGAGTCCCAGCAGGAATGAATTTGAGTCATGCTCTCCACGGTCATCACTTTTTCTACTCTAATGTCTTCAGTGTCTGCCAACTTGAAATAATAAAGGAAGCCACCACTTCTGCTGGAAGGTTTTGCCTTCCTGTAGAACAGCAGTGATGCCACTTGTCAGCACCTTCATGGAAGGTTTTCAGCCAGCCCTGTGGGTAACCACATCCATCTGGTAAAAAATCTTTGGCATTAATGAATACAACAATGGAAAGGTGTAAGTAAATCATGTAACCTCTAAATAAATAATGCAGTTTTAAGGGCTTTTATCAGGAATATTAGTAGAACAAAGTGACTTACTGCAATGAAAGAGCACACAGTGGCCAAGAGTATTTTTAAATGGGTAATTTTGATTTTTAAAGCAAACACTAAGACTCAAGAGGGCCTATTTTTCGTGAAGCTTTCTAAATTGCTTTATATCTACATGGACACATTAGCACAGTTTGTCAGGGTGCTCTTTTGCCATCCATGTTAAGGATCAAAAAAGGGCTATTGACTGCAAATGTTTTCGTGTACCAAGCACAAGGCTGAAAACAAGCCTCACTTTCCCTAAGGACTTTTCAGAAATCCCACCTGACTTTTGTCCCGGACTCCTGCCTCCCCACCTTAAAAAGAAAAAACTCATCTCCATGACTAAATAGTCTCCTGCCACCCATCTCCAAATCTCAATTCCTCTATCACTTTTGCAACTTCTGCTAACTATTTCCCACCTTCAGCTGCTTCTCACCATCTACTTCTGCACTTATCCAGCTTGCAGGGTGAAGCTTCCACACTGGACACTAGTCCAGGCAGGTCTGATAAGACACTGAGAGCAGAGAGGGCAACTCTGCCCTCAGAACAAGCAGAGAGGCAAAAAAAAAAAAAAAAAAAAAAAAAAAAAAAAAAAAGGCTAGAATCTGCAGAAATACTAGCTGCAGTCTTGCAGGTCTCAAAAGAATTTGCCAACTGCTATTTTGGACAGTTCTTATCTAAAATTATACAGGTGTCACAGACATAAATGTGTCTGTCCTACCAAGCTTCCAAAATCCACCAACTATTTTTTGTTTATTTTTTCCCATAAACAAAGCTAAACATTTTTTTTTTTCTTCTAGCCACACACTGTGGAAAGTGACTGGACTATTCTGGCCTTGATATGTTTTAGACAGGCTGCTTTATAAACTTCAGCACACAAAACATTCAGCCTTTCCACTCCCCGCCCCCCAATTTTCTATTTAATTCGTTAGCTGAAGCACATACTCATTATTTTATATTCAAGTGTTTATATTTTGTCAAAATTAAAAAGATCTGAAACAGGTTCTTGCAATGGCTTTCATACCAACAGCAAGATTTTTGGTGTGTGGAAAACTGAGCATGGTCATACTAGTGACTCAGAAGAGATCTAAATACACACAGTATCACACTAAGGACAACATTAAGAGCAAGACTCCGTGTGGTGTCAAATTCTGATTAACTTTGCTTTCGAAATCCTTAGTTTAAGCGTTCAATATGTTGCAAGTAAAATGTAATTTATTTGGTTTTGATACCAAATCATGAGATCACAGGAAATTCAGGACAGAAGGGACCTTAAGAGGACTTCTTAGTCCAACCTCCTGTTCAAGCATCATCTTCATAGGAGCCTAGATGGGGAGTAAAATATTGGATTCCTTGTTCCCCTACACGTTTCCTCCTTGGCACCAGTCAGCGACCTACACGCTGCTGTCTGTCTGAGTCGCCCTCCGTCACAGGGGGAAGTACTGCAAGTATTGAAAGTGGGAAGTATTGCTACATTAACATTTGGGAACAATTTAGGTATGACCATCTGAAATACAGGAAAGCAAGCGTATGAAATACCAAGCCTGGCTAATACAGGACACTTGTGATGGAGCATTCTGGAGCATGAAACCCTGTTTTTTGTCCCCTCCAGAGAGCGCGCGGGCCTGTAGCTATGCTGTGAGAGCTGGTCCTGAAGCTGCTGCATTTCAGAGATTGCCTTTTGCTTTACGTCTATCTCTTGTTTCAGAGCAAAGACTTGTCTTGTAAAAATTCTTATCCAGCGTGCTTCAGCTGGACCAAAACCAACTGTATGTGAATCTGAGTCATTAAAAAAAATCATTATGCAACATTTTCATTAGGTTTAAGAATATAGCAAATGATTTTGTTTGTTACATTTGCCCATTTACTACATCTCTAAATGGCATTTTAGTCACTTATTTACCGGGTGTTAAACTACTACTTGCAAATTTGGCACCTAGACTTGGGGAAATGGATCAATTACCCTGGAGCTCGTTTCATGTTCTCAGCTCTCCAGGGGACTCTGCCAGCAGGTTGAGCCAAAGCACAGAGAGATGTTTGTCCAATTTCTTTCTACTGCTTTGGATGCCAGGATTAATACACTGCTAGAAAATGAACAGCTCAGGCAGCATACCAGTTATTCTTCAAATTTTAACTTCAAACAAAGCGCATTTTCTAAACACATTCATAAAAAAGCTAAAATATGAACAAAACGTTTTTCCCATATGATTTCTACTCACACCAGCCCTTTTAATACACACATCATTAAGCTTGCCAAAGAATGCCAGAATCTCAACCTAAATCCAGGTGTGAATTCTCATTAGGAAACAAGAATAACCTGTCATCAAAGGCTTGTCACCTGCCCTCTCCTAGTCCACTTAATGTGCTTTTAAATGATCACATATCTGTCTCCCCCAGGGAAAGAGAAACCACACGAGCAAGATGACTCTCAGCAAACCCAATAGGAGAGGAATAATTTCAGAGACATTAAAAAAACAAGCAGGTGAACAGGTGACAAAACTGCACATTTTCTGTGCACATGGGCAGGGAAAAGTCTCACTGATTGTGGAAGATTGGGTGGAATATTTGCAGGTAACATAACAGCTTTTTGTTTGCATTACCTCAAAAAATGCACAGAATAGTAGAAGAAACTGTAATCCAGGTTGATTTTGCCAATTTAGGCCTATCATCAAGCAAGCAGTTACAAAGATACTTCTAAGGTCACCACCCTAAAAATGGGAGTGTAACACGTTTATCTCTTACAGAATGGAAATTTGGCCAAGGGAAAGCCATTATCACATTGTTTAAAGAAAAAAACATCAGCGCAAAATGGCAAATTCCACCAGCAAAACAATAGAATATGCAGTTTAGAATCTTACATATTAACATGCCTATGAGGATTAAGAAGAATAAAATACATAAATCCATACTGAGATTGGTGTATTTAACTAAGCACCATATTTATTAAATAAAGTTGATGACATGTTCTTCACTACAAATGCACAAGAAAATCTTTTTCTTTTTTTTTCCCCTCCCTTTTTTAATTGTAAAATCGCTTTGAAAGGCCAGTCCCATTTCCCCTAGTCCTTGGGAGCACCAGCACTGGCATCCACAGCACACAAGAGCCCAGCACATTTCCTACGTTAGCAAAACTGTTCAAGACCTCTGCATTTTCTCTACGGGGCATCACACTCCCCATGAGCCCCCAGGGTTTGAATAGCTACCCGTGTAAAATATACACAGATTTAATGGGGCTTGATTCTGACTCAGAACTCACTCACACACACGCTGTAGCAAACACAGGTAATTTCACTGCAGACAACTGATTCTTTTTCCTTCACCTTCAGAACACAAAGCATTGTCACAGTGGGCACTTTAATTCTAAAATAAAAGGCAGCACAGCCTAGAAATAAGTGCTGACCCCTGCCTTTCTGCCAGCCCACAGTTCATCTGCGCCCACTGGTACAAACGGGAAGAGAGAAGGCTCCAACCAGATCCCCTGCCGGTTAAAATCACTGTTGTTCACAAGCTGCCCATGTCCATGGTGTCAGAAGACTAAGAAAAATGTGTTCTGATAAATTTCTAATTCACAGTAAATCACTCAAATACTTACACTGCTCTGTACATGGACTAACATGGAAATACTCACAGCAGGAAACCCTCCAGATCAATTGGCTTAACAGACTACCACGACCCACACGGATAGACACTGCCTACCTGGCAGACCCATCACACCACCCCATCCTCGCCCCTGCTTTCCATTGCTCCCAAACGTGACTCAGGGTGCTGGAGACCACGGAGCTGGTGGGAACGCCGTGAAACGAGAGGCAAGGCACAGGAGCAGAGAAGCTGTAAATGAGGCCTGCTGGGCAGATGGCATCGCGAGCGAGCGAGCTGTCAGCAGATGGGAGTGAGAGTTTGGATAAGACCAAAAAAATAGTTGCAAAGTAATGAGATCTGCCAAGACGTTAATGACAACTAACCCTTTCCAATGATTTTGCTTTAAACTGGGGTTAGATCAACCTCTTCTCCTATATTTACCAGGGAAGCATTTTCAGGGCTGTGAAGAAGGTCTGTTTTAAGCTCAGCAGCCATCCAGAGAGGGTAGCGCAGTTACTCAATACAAAACAAGCAGAAGATTCCTAACCCAGAAATCTCCGACTCTCAGGAAATTTTTGAAGCCCACACTTGTATAGATCATCTCTACGTCCCCAACCTCGCTCTCTATAACAACCTGCCTCTTTTAGGGCACAGGCACGTCCAACAAAGGGGCAACTGCGAGATAAGAAATGTTTTGACTGGAGGAAGACTCCAGGACACACAGCCTTCCATGACTGGGCTTAATCTGGGCTAGACATGAGGTTGGTTTGGTGCTCAAAAACCCTCCACCTCCTTCCCACAGCTAAGCTCCAGGTCCCTCATATGGAATATGGAGTATCTTGAAATCCTTAGGGCTGCAAAATAGTTTCTATCAGAAAAACGGTAACAATCTATGATAACAATCTTTACAACATTCAGGAATATCAGCCCCATTAACCTCCAGTGTTAGACATATCTTTTCCTCTAGTTCTCCAGCACTAACAAACGAACTACTTTTTTTCCCTTTTTATTAATATTTTTCTTTCCTTTGTCACAGCCTCAGGGTACTTTTATAAGCAGCGTTGCCAAGACTTCAAAGGGTTTTTTTCCTATTCTGATACAATGGTCCCAGAAGCGTTAATAATGTTTTCTGAAGAACACAATACTAAATGATCTGCTGCTGTAGAAGAGGGGAGCTCACACAATGCAGGCTCCTCCATTACTGCTAGAAGCTTATGAGGTTTTTCCCCAAGATATATTGCCGTGGATGAGCTCTTGTCACGACTGTCACGGACAGCAGGGTTCTCACAGTCCTATAAACTTCCATAGCTGCAAGTTCTGACAATTGGGAATTTACTCTGCATGCAAGAAAAGGGGATGAGGCAGCAAATAAAATAACTTTTCTGAAAGCCTTTGGGAAAATGCAAGTCAAGCTACAGACTTGTGTGGGAAGCTAATAAAGTGGGAGCCCTGCGACACAACAGCAGTGACAGAAAGGATTAACAGGCTCTCAGCAAGAACTTGCATTCCCCGAGGTGTTATGAAGTTCCTGTATCCTAAACACACTTACAGAAACATCCACATAAGGAAACTGCTATGAACCATATAGACACACATGCATTTGCGGGGCCCTTAGTGCTTAAAGTAGATACAGAAAGGACATTGAATAAGCACATCCAATAACAGAGCCTACAGAAAGCATTATATAGCATATATACACACTAAGTAAGTGAAAACTCCCACGTCCCAAGTGAAAATCCATACTTTCTCACCAATTTGTTGCGTGATCGTGATGAAGTCACTATTCCTGTCACTGGGATCCCTAGCTGTAGTTGCAGGCTTCAACAAGCTACACGTCTCATGGAGATGGTGCATATGCTACTTGCTTCTTTTGATCCAGTTTAGGTCCTGTATCTTGTTTACATTGCAATACAGATCTCAATCACCAGGAACAAAAATAACCCACAATTAGCTATTTTTAAGCAATGATGCCTATTGATCCTTCAAAATGCATTTTTGTCCAACAAACACCAGTTTCAGGTATTTTCAAGTGTTCCCTGTATTTGCAGCTATCTTCTATCTAGCCACTTATGCAGTGTCTGCATCTCCCCTTAGCTTTGTAAGCCCAGAGAGATAAGCTGCACTTAACTACAGAACAACAGGAAGTGGCTAGAGAGGCTACCACTGCAACACCGTGACAAGTTTGATCGTTAAACCTGGGTTCCAACCCGAAGCAACATCTTTTAAAAAGAAAGGCTAATTCCAGCACTGTGGCTAGAAATCATAAACTTAATGCAAGTCTCACAGTAGTTTTCTTCAGGCCTCAGCACGAAGCATGCTTGGACTGTCAGCCGGGGTTCCTGAGAAAAGGACACCTCCAAGATTCAAGTTTCAGAGAGCAAATCGAAATGACCAGTTATACCTATTTATTTAATCCATTAATTCTTAAACTAATCTTTCAATTTTAGAGGAGGGGAGGAAGTCAACTCATTTGTTCTAAATATCTGGAGAAGTCAGCACTGCTCAAGTACTCCCGTTTATACCTGAGCATACTGAGAATGTTCTCCCTCTGCAGATTGATCATATCAGGGGAAGTTCCCACTCGTCTTGTCAAAAACTTGGAGAAGATCCCATCAAAAACTTGGAGATCCTTCTGATCCAACTCTGTTGGCTCGTCTCTGTGTACGTCCACATGCACAAACAACAACAAACTAACTCAAATAATTCCTTAATAGAAGTAGAGATAAGTCCAGTTTGGGAGTCCAGATGCCCTGGGCACTGAGGCAATAACATTGAAGCCTTTGGAGCTGCATGAGCAAGGTTCTTCTTGGGCCCCTCCTGTGCACAAGCACACCAGTGATATGAATCTGAGCAATAGGTATCTCAGTGCTGAGACAGGGAACTGCAAGAGGAGGGAGCGCCCTTCCCATCCGCCCTGGTGCCTGAGGGCTGGCAGCATCCCAGGACTCAGGCTGTCCTTGTCTGCACCGAGGTACCAACCCTGCTGTCATCCCCAGGTCAATCAATGAATTGTATTGTTAAAGAAAAAAGAAATGTGAACATGAAATTAATTTGGCTGGTGGCATTGGCAAAATGTCTCATCTCCCACACACCACAAACCACCAAAAGGCAAGGAAAGAGAGGAAGGAAACACTGAAAAGACAACTAGGAGGATGAAAGCACTGTGGACTAATGCTCATATTAAAGGACATCACCTATCCTTGATCTCAGCCAAACCAAAATGAACTCCAGGATATCTGTATAACTTTCCTCACCACCCTCCTCTATGCATTATAGTCACACTCTAAATGCACAGTGCACTATGTACTCAGCAAAAACCTTAGCAAAAATCAAAAACTAGTTAAGTCTGGACTGGTAATGAACACAGAACACTGCACTCATTGGTATCTAAACACTGTGCTTCTAGCTATCCATGGTGTCTGGAAGAGTGCATCTCTCCTAACAACTGCAGTTACCCTAACATCAGACACAATCTCCAAAAGAAACCTGTGAGATCAAACTCTCAGCCCACGCCCGATCGCAACTTCAGAACATAATTATTCCTAAATAGTCACTTCCACATTTGGTAGATAAAGTCATTGCCTCCCACAGCATCATAAACCTTCTTTCTACATGGTGTATTTTTACTTCTTAATAATTTGGACACTTTTATGTTTACCCTAACACATCATCACAACTTGGTCACGAGCACACAGTGCAAGGCATTTCAGCAGCTTACGAAGATAGCACAAAGTTCTCCCATCTTACCTGGCTCTGTACAGTTCTTCCCATCATGTGTGCCATTAGGCGACGCCATCAACCTTCTGTTCCTCCATATCTCTGATAAAACGTGCCTGTCTGCAACAGCAGATTCTCGGCCTGTATGGGACAGAAAGAGGTTACGCTCATTCTCCATGTGCATCACTGGCCAGCTAACTGGACTGCATAGCAGGGCCCCTGCCAACCACAAGCCCTGAGCGCCCCACATAGCATGAGCGGAGCCAGGGGAGGGTCTGAGTGTGCAAGACACCAACACACCGAGCAGAGCAGCCGGAGAGGGTGCCCGGGGCTGGGAGGGCGCAGTGCTCTGCACAGCGCGGCTCGCAGGGCGGCCGGCAGTGAGCACATGCTCCGACACGCACTGCCGGCCTCGCGTCCTGCCGCTGCTCCAGGTGAGCCACGCCGGCACGAGCAACGCTGCCACTTACACGTTCACATCGCCCAGTTCTCAAAAACAGCAATGCACGCAAGGAAATGTCAGCGATATCTTGATTTAGTCTGAAACTATGGGTCGGTCTTGTCAGTATTGGGTATATTTGATTATACCAATCTTTGCATAACTAGTTGAGGAAAATTAAAAACAACTGCACTGTGAGAGCCCACAAGTCTCAACAAACTTCTCTATAACCCAACAGGGCTTCTGCATAAATCAGCATGCTAGGAGCTGCCTCAGTGGAGCTTAATGAACACAGCACACAAGAAGCATTTGTGGTAATGCAGGATACGCAACTACAATACTCAAAGGAAGAATACATCCCCCTTAATTAAATCACTTCCATCTCAACTCTATCCATTTCAAATGAATATCTAATAATGAAAGTTCTCCAGCATCTGATCTGGTAATTTATATTCAGTCCTCACGCACCGTTTGTGCTTTGCACTACAGAGATCCTTGCAATAAAAAATCACTTGGAAGTTAGTTTGGTTAGTGCCCTTGATTAAATGATCTGCTGCCACAACTGAGGGAAACATGGAGAACAGATGGTCAGTGTTTATAGATACAATGTAGTATAAATTAGCAAGCTGAAAAAAAAAAAAACTACCTGATGCATCATACCACCGAAGATCAGGTTATGGGAGATTTAGTTGATACCCAGGGGATTAAAAAAAGATAACTTTCATTAGTCATGGCATTTCCCATGCAACCCCCCCAAATTCTGCAAAGCCTTTACCTGCAGCAGCAAAAAACCTCAAACAACATACACGCAATCACCCCCCAGATCAGCTGTTTTCACAAAGCAGGAAGTTTATGAAAATAACCAGACAGTGCAAAGTGAAAAAAAAAAAAAACCCACCACCACAATGGGTCTGGGTGAAATATATATATATAGATATATTAAATACACAAAAACAAAGTTTCAAAGTTCCGGGGTGAACCTCACGCCAGTGCGGGGGATGACACCAGCTCCCACAGGGAGGGCTCGTTGCCACCCCAGATTCATGTCAAACACCTGCGGTAACAATCCGAGCGCGGGAGCTCCCGAGCGCGCCAGCCCCCCGAGGCTTCCCCCGACCACCCCTTTCAGCCCCGGCTTCACGCGGAGGGGCGCAGAGCCCTCCCAGGGGCCGGGACGTGGCGGGACTCGCGCTCGGCTCGCGGGTTCTGCTCCCGGAGCCCGGCGGCACCGGCGGCCCCCGGCTCCGCGCACGGGGGACACGGCGGGCGGGGAAGCGCCGCGGGCTGCGCGCCCCAGCGCGCTGAGCACCCTGCTGAGCACCCTGCCCTCACGCAGCCGGCTGTAACCGCACCGCTTCGCAAACGCGGTGCCCGCACTAAAGATGCAACAAGCCGCGTACGACACGAGAGGAGCAGCGCTTCTTGCCCGAAACGCAACGTTTTGGGGCGGGAGATGCCCCAAACGCGCGGTGGTCGCTGCCGGGGGGTTCCCCCGCCGCGGGTTAAGGCGAAAGGCAGCGCGGAGCCGCGGAGGAGGCTGCGAGAGGCGCGAAACGCCCCGCGCTGCCCGCGCCTCCGGAGCCGCCGCCTCCGCCGCGGGCTCGCACCTGCCCGGCTGCCCCGCGCCGAGGGAGCCCCACGCGGGAGCGGCGCCCGCCCCGGCCCGCGGCCACTCACCGAGCCGGGAGAGCAGGCTGGACATGCACCACACGAAGAAGAGGATGGCGCAGATGAAGCCGAGCTGCTGCGGCAGCATCTCCCGCCGCTTGCGAACTTTCCTCAGCGTTCGCAGCATGCTCGCGGGCGCGGCGAGCGGCGCCGCGGGCAGCCCCATCGGAGCGGCGGCTCGCGGGACGCGGCGCTCACTCCTGGCGGCCCCGCCGCTCCATGGCCGGCGGAGCGCGGCGCGCAGCTCAACGGGCGCCTCGGCTCGGCGGGAGGAGGAGGAGGCGGAGGAGGGAGGAAGGGGAGGGTGCGGCACCGCGCTCAGGGGCCGGGCCGAGCCCCGCGCCCCGCACGCGCCATGGCCGGCGGCTGAGGAAGCGGCGCGGCGGCGGCGCCCCACGCTGGCCAGGGGGTGGCGGGGGCCGCCCCCTCTCGGCGCCCCACGGCGGGAGGCGGCTCAGCGCCGCGGGGCGGCCGCATTCAGCCGCTCCGGAGCCGCCTCGAGCGCTCCCCGGGCGGGCAGCGGAGCCGAGTGCCCCCGGTAACCTGCCGCGCGCCGCCCGCAGCCCCGGCCCGCGCGGGACTGAGCGGGCGCGTCGGCGCTGCCCGGGGCGGCGCGGGAGGCACCGCCCGCCCCCGCGCAGGGAGCGGCGCGGAGCGGCCGTTGGGGCGGGTGTGTTCGCCCCCTCTCCGGGGTGCGGGTGCGCCTGTAACGGGCTCCTCTGCGGGCGGGGGCTCTGCCCGTCCCCCGTCCAGTCACCTGCACTGCGAGAAGCACGTGGAGATGCTTAGGGCAGTTTGGCCCCGACTGTCCCAAAGCAGATCTTTTGTAAGAGGAATTGGTTATTACGTTAATTAGTTACTGCTGCGCAACAAGAATAATGCTGAGAATTTCCCGGAGCGGCACAGGCATCGTATTCCTTCGGGGTGCTCGGCCCTGCTGTGCGTGGCACTGAGCACGTGTAGACAGAGCGGAGAATTAACTCCTCTGATCCTTCTTGTCAGCACAGCCTTCGAATTATAATGGGAAATCCTTTCTGGGAGTCTCCCCCGGATTTCTGTCTCCGAACTCTGGTACCTGCAGTGCTTCGCTTCCTCTGGCATGAGTTTTACCAATGACGTAATTACAAATAAGCAATATCAAAAATATTCTAGCCTGCAAAAGAAAATCTTCACTAATAAAACACCACCAATCCTCTCGCTTTTTCCTTTGGGTTTCCCTTTAAACCTTTTTTTTTTTTCCTTGTTTGCTCTTTTTTAAATTTTTTTTCTCACTTTTATCCATTACTGCTGCCATGGTGAGATGCAGTAGCAGAGAGCCAGGGTGCCCCAGTCGGCCCCCAGGTGTGAAGGGCTTGCGAGTCATGCCAAGGGCTGCGCCGGTACCACAGCTGGAAGGGTCTTGATGACCTGAGCGTAAATCCATGAGAAACCCCGCCGTTTGGTGGTTTGTATGAAAGTAAGAACAGAACTTGGCACGTCTTCATCGTTCAAGATAACAGGCCACAGTCCGGGAGAGCTTTGACCTCTCGATGTAGAGAAAGCAGTAAAGCAGGAAACTCCATGTTAGAAGAATAGCAGTAAGATGTACGCCAGTCTCCTTCATTCCACTCCTACCTGCTGAGAAAGGATAAGTAACTGCTATAGCTCTTGCATACCCCACAGTAGGTAGTCAGGAAGAAGACAATTCAGCTTACATACCTTTATTTCTCTCCAAGGCCATGTTGGAAACATCTCAGTTGAACCCAAGTGAAAGCCAGCCTTGACCTGAAAAATTTCCAGTATGATGAAGCTGAATAATGACAAATTTGATGCATAACAGGCCATTCTTACTTAGGTAATACTATATCATAAGGTAAGCTTTGCAGCTGAGGCTTATTAGATCATATTATTTATAGTGGGCTTTTTTCCCCCCCTCTTGAGGCTCTACTGAAGTTGTTGGTTGGCAGTATATCAGTAGAGATGCATAGTTAGACATGATTGCTTACCTTATCTGCTATCATCATGTCTCAGAGATAATTATTCTTATGGCTTTTCAGCACCTCTCCTCATCAAAGTTGAGGCTTCATTAAGCCTCCTCTTCTACTCAAAGTGACAATATATTTTTTTTCTGTGAGGGGAAAGCATCCTCTTGCCTTGCCATCCCATTGCTCTGTGTTTAGTAAAAGCTGCAGAGCAGATTGTGGGATCTTCTGTATTGAGATTTCAGCTGGGAATAGAAAGATATGGACACTGGAAAGGGAAAGATACTCTTTCAATATCCTCTTGGTATAAGTGTGTTTAATGTCTTCACTGCTAAGATAGATCAGAGCCATGGGCTCCCAAGAGGCTGCCCTCAAGGTAGACCTCTGAGTAGGACACCTGCAGTGAAGTGAGGTTACCTGTGATCTTATTGTTTACTCAGTTTGATCTTGTACTGAAAATAATGTGGCCGTGATTCCATTATTGATGGGAATCAGCAAAGTGAGAGGAGCCATCCTTAATCCTGACTTGCCAGGGAGCTCCGGGGATGTTACCACACTATCCCAGGCTAGATGTTCACCCCAACATTTTCTTGCCATGAGGGTGAACCGCAATGCAGTCATGTTTCTGTTCAAATGGCATTTAGTTGTTCATTGCATGGAGGAGATTTTCTTTTGCTCCTTACCAAAGCCATGGGACTTCCGATCTGAAGAGTTACTGACATTAGGATGCACAATGGCAATTTTGTTTGGAAATGAGGTAAATTTGAGTCTGGAGATGAGTCTGTGGTTCACAGATACTCCATATCTGTGTTCTATACATTCTTTACACAGAAAGCATAGAACTGAAGTATTATTAGAAATCCTAAGCTTCACATGTGAGGGATTTTCATTAATGCTGTCAGGTCTTATGAAAATCACATGGATCCAATGAAAGCACATGGTTAGTGATAGGAATGCAAGTTTAATATTGCTTTTTTGGCTCTAGTTTGTTTTTTTCTGATGTGGTTCTGTTTTAGAGGTGATAGCTAGTGACTATAGAAACCCAGGGGCCATCCCTATGAGGAACTGAAAGGAAGAAGCAAGAAAAAAAAACAAAAAAAAAAGAGAAGAGATCCTTTGTGAGTCATCTCCAAAAATTAAATCTGCTAGCCATGAAAGAGTTCTCAGAATGATTGTCTTTGTGCGTGCATGTGTGTCTAACAACACAAATGAGGGAGATCAAAGTTCATACAGTACCCATTTCCTAATCATACAGGCTTCTCAATAGCATTTTTAATCACTCCAGTGATCTCAGAGCAGCCTCAAAATTCTTCTTGAATATCTATCTTTCAGACCAGCACCCTGTTACACATGCTTTGGTGAAGATGCTGTGTTATGTGATGCTCTGGATAGGCTCCCTCAAAGGGTGTTGGGTCGCAGTCCGTCCGGCTGGTTCTCTCGCCCCGCAGCTAGCAGGACCTCTAAGTGAGGCTCTACCGAGCACGCTCAGGCCCTACACACAGAGCCCATTCACCAGCATTCAGGAAGCCCTCCATCGGATGTGGATGACGCCCAACGATTTACACATGGACCTTTCATGCCCAACTCTTCCTTTAGATTTGCAAAACCCCTATTGTGTATGAGTGAGTGATGACACGATATAGTAAGCAAAAAAAAGAAGCAAATAGTTTGTGAATAAGATTCCATTTGAGAAGCTTACATTCATATAAATTATTATCTCTTTCTGTAGTAAGAACAACTGCTTATAAATTCAACAAGGTCTTTCTATTAGTATCTTCCAAAAAAAAGGGAAGGGAAGGAAAGGAAAAAGGGAGAGAGAAGTGTAAGACATTCACTGGTATTTTATTGAGTCATGCCTTCACAGTGAGTGGTTTGGTGATATACTAGATATTCCCCACTTCAATTATAATAAAAAAAAAATCCATGTTTTCCACACTATATCTAGGAATTCTCCTGAAATAATTTCATATCGGAAATCAGAGACATTTGGGAAATATTATGAAAACAAAATGCAGAGGAAGAAATAGCACTTGCTATCTTAAACTAAGCCAAACACATGAAATCTTTCCTTGCTTATCACTGTGATAATTTAATAGTCATGTGTGTCCCACGCTAAATTGTCTCACTAGAAGCACAGAATAACACTAGCTTCTGCTAGCACTGCCAAATCTACTTGCTTTTCGTCTCAAGCACAATTAGTATCTTGAACTGAGTAACAGACAAAAGGCTTTGAATTAGGCAAATGTCTCATAGGAGATCTGTGAAATCAGCTCATCTAAGGAGAAGATATTGATGCTACCGAGGGTCGCAGGGGCAATATAAAATGCTTGGATGCATTTTCTGTGCTCCCCACCAAAAGCAGCAGGAAAAGCAGCAGCAGCACAGCAGGGTAGCTGGGAGCTGAGAAGCTCTTAAGTTGTGAAGACTGTTCCAGCCCAGAAGAGCTGTGATTGCATCAGCTGAGAAGCCCTGAGGACTAGGAGGTGTTCGTATACGACAGACACCCGATAGACACCCAGCCAGTCCTCAGAGCCTCTGGCAAGCCCAGCTTTTCCAACCAGCCAGCACCCCAGCATCAGTAGCACTATCACCAGGGCCTAGAAACCTGACCAAAGGAAAGCCAGCAAAGCCATTAAAAATCCAGCTGAGAGGAAAAGCACTTTGATCCTGCTCTTTTATTTTGATGGAGATGAGTCACACAAGGGAGCTGTTGAGAGAACCCCCATGTGGTGCTGTCCATAATCATCTATTTGTTGAGAAGGAGCAATTCCCAGTTTATCTAGGATCTTGTCCCTCAAAAGGGAGCACATGCAAATATGGCATGGCAGAATAAGCTCACAGAAAGCAATCAGTCGCCCATCACTGCTTTAATGTTGAACTTCAGCTTGGGCCATCACAAGTGAGCAGGCATATGCTGGCTGGTTCTTTAAACACTGCTAAAGCTGTGCTAGGCTGATGCACACTTAGCAAAGCAGCTCCAACAGCATCAGCACGGAAGCTCCACAGCCTCTGCTGTGGGTAAACCCTAAGCTAGGACCACTTCTAGAGATAAACTGCATCTGTGTCATCCAAAGAACCTTTTTTTTTCCCCCTCTGGGATCCTCAACAGCTCTCTACTCATCCTGCTATTTTCATCTCCCATCTATGTTCCTAATCTAGTGAATACTTGCTAGCTGTGCTATTATGTCTTACTTTTGCATGCTTCAAAGAGAGAAGTTTTCCTTAAGATATAGGAATAAATCTCTATTAACTCAGACCTTTGCTTTGCTTCCTAGACTATAAACAACTCAACCTTCAATCGAAGCTTACATGCTGTGAAGAAGTCAGTCTCACACTGTACATGGAACCACATCCTCCGTTAACTTTGCCCAAATCCCTCTTTATGCTTTTTTATCTTCTACTCTTTGAGGCACCCATTCCTCTTTAATAATCTTGGGTAATGCTACTTTCAGTTTTGCATGAGACTAGTTGCCTACACCCTGTATTCTGTGTTTAACTAGTGACTCTACATTTATGGAGACCGTATATGGGAGCTTCACGGACCGTTAATAGGGGACTGCTGCAGATGAGAGCTTCTCATACCCTGCTTTCCATCAAACCAAGAACCTCACAAAAGCCCAGGAAGGAGATCAGGCTGCTATGTCTTATTCTTAGACAGGAAGAATAAAATATACCAACCAGGCTTGGGCTTTGGCTTTAAACTGTACAGCAAAATAAGATCACTTGACTCCTGATATGCCACATATTCTGTTAAAGCATTTTAATTTAGGTGTTCATTTGTGTAAACCCACCAAAATGTCTCCCAATAGAAAGTATTTTGTTTCTGTACCTGCTTCCTCAGATCTTTCACTGAAGTCTTCCAAAGACAAGCACGTGATGACAGGAGCAGAGGCTGGGCAGCATGCGAGCAGGGTGAGGATGTGGGCTGGCACCACTGTGCACCTCAGGCATGGGCAAAACACAGTGTCTTCTAACAGGACACGACGAGGGGTGTTCTGCATGTCAGCCAAATTCAACCTATTCTCTGCCTGTAGGTTTCAACCTGTATCTACCTGAAAAATTTGTTAGAAAATCTTCTGTAACAGTATATATGTATCTGCTTAAATACTTGCCAGCTTGGAGGATCTCATGCACACGCACAAAGCCATATTGAAATGGCAGTTAAATTGCAGAGACCCTGCTATACAGCACATCCTCCCCTACGCACATAACATTTCTGTCTCTCAGACTTGCTCCCACTAAAGCAATTGATTTTACAGATTTCACAATTTTCCAGTGTCTTTCTGTTCCTTTGTGCCCTCAGAATCACTTTCTCTCTGGCTACTTCTCAGTTTTGCCCCTTCTGACTTCCTTTCCATGCCATGGGACTTTCTTCCACACCTCTTCATCTTCTAGGCCCAGTGTAAATTTTTCATTTGTTCCGCTCTCTGTAAGCAGAATTTCTGCCTCCTCTTCAAATCTCCTCTAAATCTACCTATAGGTTTGAGTTTATTATTAACTCTAAGGCTGATTCTCAGGGGCTTGGGGAAATCTGACTGTGCTTAACCATAACTGGGAGGAATCTACTTAGCTGACTTCATGCTGCACATGAGTGATCCCGACTGCCTGTTAACTGCAGCACCCTCTTCCATCACTATACAGCACCTTCGTTTGCTGCCCATAATCCTGTTCCCTTCCCAGATAAAGAAACTAAACTCAATTCTGTGAAACACTCTCCATTTGTTTTCTTCCTGGACAGCTTCTGTAGCCTGTGAAATTCTCAACTGCTGTGGAGACACCTCCATACACCTCAATCAACCAGCTTTCACACCTCCTGGGATCTGTTTCTAAATCTCATTGCTATCCCCTTCAGAGTGAGAAGGATCATTAACTAAGTAAAAATGGATTTATTGCGGTGAGAACAGTTTTCAACAGCTATATGTTTTTAGCTCAAAGCACCGTCTGCTGTGATTTTGTGAATACGCAGGAGGAAACCACAGAGAATTCTCACACAGGGAAAACTCACATGATATCAGTGCTCGAGAGGCTGGAGAGGTTCAGTGAAGTCCTCTTGGGGTAGCTGAGAAAGATTCAACAGGGCAGCTCCTTTTCCTCATTCGATTCCTGCATCAGAATCATTAAGAACAGAAAAATAAGCATTAGTGACTGCCACGTCTATAAGCAACGCAGGAGTGTACGTCCTGGCAACTCTGACCTTGAAATAACACTATTGAGAACTGCCTTTATTCGGGAGCTTGTAGAACATGTGCCTGAAGGAATCTGGGGAGGCCGTTCCCTTATTCTAAGGCAGCATCAACCCTCTCTAATGTTGAGTGGGCTTGCTCTGAAACTTAATATCCATCTTGATACTCCAATTGCTGCTTGACTGCCTATCAAAGCTTTTAAAGTAAAAAAGATGGTGAATAATGTTAAGAAAATTTACACCTCCTACTTTGGCTGGCATCTTTTTTTAACATTGTTAGTGAGCAGAGCTCAGAGAGTTCTTGGAATTTTTCCCCTCATCTGACCATGGATTTTTAAAAAGGAAAATTTATTCTGTTGAAAGTCTATTATGTTAAAACTATTAGGAATTGTAGTTGTCAGTCAAAGAAAAGAGAGAATGTTCTTACCATTTATTTCTGTAAAGCTGGTAGAAATCATAGACAAGTTGGAAGAAAACAACTGCACCCTGAGAAGATAAATTCAGTGCATAGAATCATGTAAAATGATGGCTCTAGAAGGAATGGCAATCAGGGAAATCAAGGGAGCAGCAGCAGTGCTCAATGGAGTGTTTTGTATGAGGAATTCAGGTCATTTATTCCATTGCTGTTTCATGTTGTCTTCTGTGCAAAGAATGGAGGGGAGTTAATTTCTTCCCCATTAAGATCAGATGGGAGAGAGAACAGAGAAGGCTGAGTCAGAGTCCAAGTTCAGAACCACAGAATAAAAGGTGTTTCTTGAAGAAGGGCTTTCCGAGAAGGAAGAGGAGCTTCAGTGCACAGGAATAGCAGGAGGCTCTGAGCACACAGGTTAGGCACAGCCATCTGTGGGAGCAGACAAAGGGAATCTTAATCAGAGCAGATGGGAAGGACAAGTGAAGCAGGAGCTAAAATAGGGATGTGAACAACACTGCATCCATTCTGAAGACCAAGTCGTGGACTGTGAATTTGAAAAGAGTTGGTGGAGAGGGAGCGAGAGACAGCTATAGCTGCAGACCTTCTAGAAGAACCTTCTCCCTGCAAGCTCCCTTTAAGTCTACAAAACCGCAATGCCTGCAGCAGCGCCTCCCCCGAACCCAGATAGCTGCCATTCATTACCGTCAAGGAAAAGTCATGGTCAAAGCGGACCTTGGCCTATTTGCAAGCACTAGCTTGAAAATACTAACTACAATGCTTACGTCTGAACTTCCTAACAGACTTCACAGCAGAATACTAAGAGAATTAGTAATTATTGCTGATTTTAACAAGCATGATTCTCACTAGCAACTAATAAATGCAGCATTCCTGCAAAGCTACCTCCTTACCATCCCTAGCTCCTCGCAACGCAGTGGGCCAGTGGTCACAGCGTGGTCAGCGGCCCCTCAGCACCGAGATGTCACCTAAATGATGGTCGCTACAGCCCCTCTGGGCCGGCTGCTCTTTTTAGCTTGTGGTGGGAACAGAGCAGAAGAGAGAGCTGCCTCCTAGTCCGTTTTAATAGCTGCTATTGTGGGTGTCACCTACCTGTCATGGCTGACTCACCCCACCATCTTTTTGTTGTTTTCATCTAAATATTTAAACACTGGCATGTTCCAGTCACTTTACATTTCACCTCCTCAGAAAGAAGCAATGTTCCAAAGGCGTTGCCATGGAAACAATGGAGCGAGGAGGCAGCTAAACATGAGGGAAAGTCGCCCAACATGAAGCACGCAGAGATGCTTTGGGGTGACTTCGAATTTTAAAATGTGTAATTAATTGTGTTACTGCTGAGCATGTGTTTTTCCATGTTGCTTTCTTATGAGAAGTGACACGAGGCCAACATTTTTTTTTCCCTAGGAAAAAATAATAAAAACTTAGAGAAATTTCAGTACATGAAGTTATAAAGTCATTTTTGATATAAGGAACAACATTGCTTGTTGGAAACGGCCACTAGGGTTAGTCCTACTATCCACCGGGTTAGGCACCTGAAATAGTGCTGGTGAGGGCCAGCAATGCAGGACTGCTCAAACAAATCATTCCTTAGCGATGGCAGGGGTCTGTGAGCACTGGGGAGCTGCAATCCAAGATATTTGCAAAGTTTAATCAGACTACGGGAAAAAGAAGATTAGCATTAGTGGAAGTAAAAAATGCAGCTGGATATGACATGCCTCTTCCAATTATACAAATGAGCACACAAAGCCATTCTGCTCTGAAGTGGGTATTAAATTATCCTGGTGGATAAATATAAAAGCCTACCTTTGTCAATCTGTCACCATATATCCTGAAATCCATAATCACCTCTCTGAAGCATGAGAAGGAATAACCCTCGGCTATTGTCTATGTTCACATCATAAACCGATTTCCAGCATCTCTAGCGATATTAGGCAGCCTTAGTTTGCTGAACTGTATGTCATCCATAGTGAAAGGAACAAAGAAAAAGATCGGTGAATTTAAGTAGGGGGAGCTCAAAAAGAAAAAAATCCCTGTAATGAATATCATAGTCACATTGCAGTTGGCAAACCGACACAGAAACACTTAGGATATTTACAAAAGACCATACAGATTCAGAAAGAGAACGCTAGAGAATTGAGGTTTAGTTGTTTTCCAAAACCCTTTAAATTGTTGCTCAAAACTATCTTACACTCACTTTTGGACAAAAGAGGGTCCCAAAAGAAGATAAACCTCTCCTGGGGGCTGGAAATTGCCTTGATGGTTAAAGGAAGACATCAAGTCAGCAGAAAAAAATCTGTCCTTAGTGACCAGCAGAGTGGGACACCTCTTGAGCGAGCTGGCAGCCCTGGTTTGAACTGAACACCAAGTACCTGGCAGGAGAGGCCAACAACAGCCTAATGCACCCACTCCGAACTACCCTTTATCAGGAAAGGTGTCCAAAAGCTGCTCTGAGAGTCATCCTTGAGACCAAATGAGTTTCTAGTTGTCTCTCAAATCCAAAGAGTCTTTTTAGAATGGACCTATATTTTTTCTATCCATGGATCCACAAGGAGAGGTAAGCAGTACTGATGGAGCTTGTTGTTCAGAGACTTTGCAGTTTGCTGCATGAGGGAAAACTGTTTGAAAGAGGGCCTGCCTACCTACCTGAAATGCTGATTTAACTATGAGCTAGCAAGAGACATAACTTAAGTTTTGCAATGACCTTTGTGATTTTCTTGAGTGGATTAACACGATATTTGTTCTCAAGACAAGAAACTGTGTTCCCGGCTTATTGTCACATCCCCATCCACAAGGCTGGGCAGTTAAATGAAATATCCACACAGCCCAACTATCAGGGAGCAAGAGGGACCGGTCTAGTGAAGCTTGGACCCTGGGATGGGATCTGGATACCAACGCAGCAGATCCCTGGGAGTAGGAACAGATTCTACCCAAACGCAGCTGGCTTGGAAACACATAAAAGCAAGCAAGCTGGCCAACTCACAGCTGCCTGGCAGCGCATTAGAGATTTTGTAACAGTCATCACACAATATATTCACTTGACAGCTTTTAATAAAATATTATTTATATAATTCTCTACCCCCAAAACATTATCAAATCTTTTTGAACTAAGAGAATAGTACAGCTAAATAAATGCTTATCTGGAGAAGACTGATCTTCTGTCCATTTCATAGTCACAGAGTTGCATCTAGCCTTGTGACTGATGAAGGAGTCCCAAAGAATTAGTTATGCTGTTGGCATTCGCCGTGCAAAGGCAGAGAGAGTTGCTGTATTTTATGCAATTTGTTTTTCTCACTGTTGGGAATCTATCTTATTTCTCCTGCCCAAATTATCAAAATGGTTGATAAGCTGGAAATAAATCAGATCAGAGGTGAATGTATCATAGCAAGCTATGTAAAACTGAACTGCATTTCCTATCTAAGCCTTCCAATCTAACAAATTAATTAAGAAAAAAATGCAAGTATTCTGAATGAATTAACTAGCCCTAAAATTTGATTTTTAGTTCCTAAAGTAATCCCAATTAATGAAATCTTTAATTATATGCAGAGCAAGGTCACAGAACCTGCAGGGGCTCAGCTCTGACTTTGCCACGAGCACCAAGCAAAGGGCGCAGCTCTGGTTGTGCTGCTCTTGTCCCCCCCAGAACAGAGCAGAAGCTTCTAGAGAAAGGCTCCCTCCGGCTTTTCTGCTCGGGCATGGTCTGTTCCCTCCACATGCTGAGGGCTGTGGTAGCTGCCATGGCAGGATCCCGTCCTGCCCGCCTTGGTGGGGTAGGCAGCAACCCTCATGCCGAGTCGGCATCCTCATGACTCTGCTGCTTGTGGTGCAATCAGCCCCCGCGCTGCTGGTCTCTCAAAAGTTTACATCACCTTCCCTGCTGGAACAAGCACTGGTTTCATCTCTTATCTGAGAAATCTCTTTGCCCTTCTGTTTCTCTTTGCTTTGGTGCTTGCTGGCTCCGACGGACCCTGGACAAAGCCCTAAGAGAAGAAAAGCCCTTCAGCTCATCAGCAAGTCTGAGCAAGCCACTCATCCAGAGGCAAAAAAAATGCTTAAAGCCACTCAGAGAATAATAATCAGGCCCGGGGTCTGGTACTTTCAACCCCGTTTCATGAGGTGGATATACCAATTACTGCAAATACAGTCACATGAAACCCAGACTCAGTTTTCCCTTCGTCGACACAACGTGCCTCGTCCAGGACCTTTGGGAAGGATTGTGCTGAGTTACCCGTGAGCGACCAGACATTGAGTATCAATGCACACATCAGTGATCTGCAAATGATAACTTAATAGAGGCAAGTAGGCTAGCTACTGCTTTTCTAGAAAAGAAAATCTACATTAGAATGACATATTACAGAACTCTGAAAATCTGTCTCTTTGCCACGAGAAAATAGCGTGCTGGTATGAATGCCCATGATGTCTCCAGTGAACTGAAAGACAGCAAGGCATCATCACACCACGAAAAAATCTAGTGCTGTTCAGCAAGCAAAACGTTTTACAACCTCGGCCTATAGCGAGGAACAGGCTTAGAGAGGAAGGAGAATTTTTTAGCTCTAGTCCCTTTAAACTTCTCAGCCATGTCTTTTTTTCCTACCTGGCCATACCTTTTTTTTCCTGCCTGAGGAATTTTGAGGAAGTGAAATCAAAGGTCCATCTGATTTTAGGTCAGGTACAATATTTGCTCTGAAGGCTCATGCACGTTCTTTCACTCTTCAATTATTTACAACAAGCACACACTGCCATGCAATAAATACCTCTCACTCTATGGCTCTCTTACATAAAAAAGTCTTGGAAAAAGTAGGTAATTTGGACATGGCAGACTATATATATATGAATGTGTGTGCATATATATGTAATATAAAATATAAACCAAATGCGTTTACATATGTATATAAACTAAATATACAGATATAGTAAGTATTAGTGATCATCTATCCATGTGAAGTCTTGAAGAACGTAATCTATTAAAGACATGTAAAGGCACTGTAGGTGGAAACCAATACAAAATTCAGGTAGTCCAGCACGAAACTTGGATGCCAAATTAGTACCTGAGGCTGCAGAAGAAGGCTAAAGAAATTGCATCTCAGCCAGAAAGCTGCTTTTTAATCCCAGGTACCCAGAGATTTGTTCAATTCCTAAAACATGGAGGATTTTGACCCTCCACTTTTTTCTTAGTTTACACTAGCTAATGAGTCAAGATACCTGTTATATTCTTAATATTTTTCATAAATATCTGTACAAAAAGAAACTGACTTTGCAGTTTTTTTACTTTGTGCTGAGGATTTATAAAGGTCTGCACATATTTGCTTATGAAACGTAATTTACATTAAACACCCACATGGAAAAAAGTATTTGCTTCTTGAGAATGCGGATAGAGTTTTCTCCAGATGTATAATTATGCTTCCAGGTTTTAGGACTGATACCATGATGCATGGTAAGATTAAAGCGTTGCCAAAGACATATGTTTACTTTTTCTTATTTTTAAAAAGTGTATGCAGAAACATGCATGCTCTTTGGGAGAGGAATATGCAGAAGAACAGTACAGGACAGAAAGAAGTCCAAGACTAGGGACTAGAGGAGTCATAACTCCATTAAATGCTACTCGTGAGGACTGTGGAAACCTACCTGGACAAACTCAGTACCTGTGATTCTCAATGAAGGGTTGGGAGCAGAGTCTGGAGCATCTCCCTGCCTTGCGTGCTGCCTCTTGCCCTGCAAAATCCCAACACATGGAAGAGGATTCAGGTAAAGCAATACTGAATTTTTCTCCACATCCCTTAGAGGGGATCTGATTAAGCAATTGTATTTTTCTTTGTCATGATTACTCATGCCATTTTTGCCCGTACTGAAAAAGAGAAACAGACATTGAGAAATCACCCCTGAACACTTGCCCTTGTGGTTTGGAGAACACGGGAGGGGACTGGGGTGCAGAGGGATGTATTTTGGGCTATCACGATGCTGTCCTGTGAACAAGAGGAAAAGGCATGACGTTCCAGGATGTTTGTCAATGCCAGTGAGGGAGAGAAGGTTTAAAAATTTTAAAACATACTTCTACTCTTGGAAGGCTCCTTTCTCCTCTTACTACTTTCACAAGTACACATTTTAATTTTGCAATTTTCCATTTCATTACATGAACTACCTTCAGTGCCTTTGTGTACTGTGTCTAGAATTCTGATCTAGAAGCTTTGCTATTCTCTGCTCTGCTCATGCCATTGCCTTGGGAAATTTAGAGTAATATCTTCTGACAAATAACAAACCAGGTGCAAATATTCACAAACATTTCAAAGTTCCCAAATCTAATGCTGAACTTCATTTTCTACAAATATGGTAGGTTGTTGATCTCCTGGAAAAGCTACTGTGTTATTTTAACAAATGCTGCATTTTTATTAAAAAAATACAAAGAGTATTCTATGAATGTTGTATTTTTTTTTCACACACTTTGCCTGCAGCCCCTTGCGATCAGTCAAGGTCTTCTAGGTTTCCTTACAAAGTTATGTGACCAGCAGGACAGAACTTCACACAGGGTCCCCAGGCACAGGAGGCCAATTCCTCACCCACATGAGACTTGCCTTTCTGGCCAGCTTTCCATCTCCAGAGCTTTTCCCAGTGTAAGGCCGTAGCAATCTTGCAAGATACTTCTTCACTTTTTCCTCTTCCTCTCTGCACCATTTTATTTATTCTGCTGTTCATGCAGAGAGTCTCTCTATATACACAACTAGTCCCAAGGCAAACCTTCATTTTTGACCTGTTGTGCGAACCTGCATTCAGGTATTTTCTCTTACAATTTCTGTAGTAGTAATCTACTAAGAAACTTAATTGCTTCCTAAGTATCTCTCAAGTTAAGAATGGTCAAAGTACCCTTTACATAACTATTCTGTGGGGGGCCGATTTTGGACTCACACAAATATTAACGAGGATTAATTAGATAGAGGCTGACGGAAGCAACCCTGGATGAACGCAGTGAGCGCCCTTCAGCTTCAAGAAGTGCCACATAAATCATTCCGTTCCACGTTGTGCCATGGACACACTCATAAGAGATTAGAGATATTAGAGAATTTCTTCAAACTAGTCACAGGAAAAGTCATGACTCAGTAACCCACATAAGAGAGAGATTTTCTCATTTGTGAAAAGGTAAAAAGAAACCATTTACCTTTTCTAACATGTTATTTCCCTTGGCTGGACTAGGCTGGCTGGGCTAAAAAGAAAAAAAGAAAAACAGAGAATAGCCCCAAGGCAGATGCATTAGTCTCTGCATCTGTATCTGCTCTGCTTCTCCAAAAGTGATTTCACAGTAAGAATTCCACTAGGAATTAAAATACTTTCTTACAAAAGATACAGAGAGAACAAGAGCCGTGTGTGCTAGAGAATACAGATGGCACTAAGAATGTCTAACAAGGCTGATATTTATCATTGGTCCATATTGCCACACAAATACACACACTATCACACACCTTCATAGAGCTGTAGAAACCTCTCAATTAGCCAGCAACACACTGAAAATTTGAGCGACTCCCAGCCCTTTATTACAAATGTCTGAAGGACAAAAGACCTGAGGATTCATTTGTGAGTTCCACAACCATTTGAGTTCTTATCATTTCAACACTATTTTTATGGCTCAATGCACCAGTTTTTGTGATCAGGACCCTGAGGAGGTTATGACTAAAATGGGGCACTGAATCTGGGGGACAGAACCAGCTCCCAGAGAAATCAATGACATTTTTTCTTACTGACTTAATAGGAGAGCCATTTTTTTTTTCTTTGCAATGTATCAAGAAGTAGAAAAGAAATAAAAATGCAGAAGGGAATAAGTAGTAAGTTAATTCTGCCCAGTCATCATTATCTAACTATTCCCTGTAGAAGATTAATAGTTGTTTTGGATCATTTTGGAAATTACCCCTTGCAGACAAGAGTCAACAGAGATGAAAGCAGAAACTTGGCAAATCGTGACTGATGATGATGACACCTGTAATGGGTTCAGGCATTGGAACTCGCCATCTGATTAGATAACCTTATACAAAGGGCAACATAGAAAATCAAAGATAACATGGCCCACAAATTCTTCTCAAGGCTCTATCTGAGTAGTATTGAGGTCTATGTAACAGTATGAGAATTGGGAAAAGGAGGAAAACTATAAATGCCTGGCAAAACATTTCTAGATAATAGCTGGTTAAGAAATTTAGTTTTTCATTTGGAGAAACAAAATCAGCAACAGTATTTGGAGAATCAAATCAGCAATCAATATTTGGAGAAATAAAATCAGCAGTGCATGTAAGGGAGAAACTGCAGACTTTCATTCCCTTTCTGAGGAATTCCCTTTACCAAGAGCTTTCCATGCCTACAGAAAAAAATGCTGCTTGTTTATACAGTAGATGTCCCTGTGCATCTCTGCAATATTTGCTTCATTTTTTATGTAAGGAAGTGAAGGTTTAATAAAGGTAAAATTTCATAAATAAAAGAGGACAGAAATAGAGAACACACTGAGACAGCCTTAGCTACAAATGAAGGGAGCAACATAACTCTCATAGAGATTTTATAGTTTGGAGCAAAAGTTGTATAATGCAATGTATAATGATACTGTCAAATGGGAACAGGAACCAAATAATGATATCACTGCAACCACTAGTGAGACTCACTTATGAAATGGTCCAGATTTTTAATACAAGAAGGAGTAACAAACTAGGACACTTTCAACACAAGTCTGTGTGTTAGTAGAAACCTCAGAGGAAAAGTATCAATTCCCCTGAAAACCGGCCCTCGTTTATAGGATACATCACTAATTAACTCAACAACTACAACACGAGGCAAATGAAGCTCTCCAAGGTGAGTATACAGACAATAAGAAAGAAGGAAGCCTCTTTGGTATGCACAGCAGCTCCTGTTATATTTCCCTATTCCAGCAGAAATTGTAGAAAGACCAAAAAAAAGAGAAATACATATATGAAAAATCCCTCTAGGACATCAACAGCATGCACCAAAGCACTCAGCAGCGCAGAAGGCTCTTGACAATTCCCTAATTACCAGAGCGCTCCTCGCAGGTTAACCTTTTACATCCCCGTGCTCGTTCCCTGCCAGCGGGTGATACATGTTTGTCTTCGTAGGTCCAAGGAAGTCAGGGCCGTGGGATCATGCAGCGAGACCAGCAGACTGTCTGCCTGTGCAGATACTACCACAGGGCCAGCGCTTCCCTATTTTAAGCCTCAAACTCCACATCGCCAAGGAGGCAAACAACAGTTTTACCATCACAGTGATGCTTTAGACTTTGCACCGTGTCAGTTGGTACTTCACTATCCCAACTAAAGTTAAATTGTTGCCCAGTAATGACATATCTTCCTCCAAATGTCCAGGCTGAGAAAGAAACATTCCTGTCTGACCCTGTGCAGACTGACCTGAGAAGGGACATCAAAAAGAAAGTCACTCCAGACAGTAGATGTAACCTGTGTAAGAAACCAGAAAGCATCCAGGCTTGTTGATACCAAACTTCATGCTATGTTGCTAAAAGTATACAGGGTCCAAAGCTAGGAGAGAAGCATATCCACACCCTCCATACTAAGCATGGCAGTTACTAGAACATAAATAGCAAAATTAAACATGAATATGATGTTCACAGTTATGGGTAGATATGAAAGGGATTAATAAATCCATGTAGCTTTGTTTCTATGAATGGGCATCACAAGGCACATTCTGGACCCATATACAAACTACAAAACAAAGCGTTCATACAGATAACTAAGTGCTGACTTCCCTTAGGAACAGAGAGTATTTTCTTTGTTGAGAAGTCATTTCAAGCTTTACTATCATGTGATTTTCCAAGGAAGTTACCTGTGGCAAGAATACACATCTGGAACTAGAGACGATTTCAAGTGCTTGGTCCTGCCTGTGCCATTCTGGTTTCAGAGCTCCCTTCAAGACCAATTGTTTGACCTGAATTATTATTATTTTGAGCTGTTAAAATCTCAAGATTCCTTGCTGCAACAGTCTCACTCTGAGTCTACAACAATATTATTAGAGTTGTCTGCAGTAGCAAGACCATTCTTGAGTCAATATTGTACTTCAGAAATGCAGGATATTTTTGCAGTTCTCTTTAAAAATGCTGTATAGCATTTTGTCACATATCCATACACCCGCACATTAAATCTCTTCCATCTTTACTTACATTTGTTCAATAGAGAACTTTTCTACTTTACTGTATACAAGCATCAGTGTCAGAGCAATTCCAATAACCTAAATATGAAAAACCTCTTGGGTTAGTACAGATTCTGTCTGCATATTTCACCTTAGTGGTTTAGCAAAACTTCTGAAAGTGGTATCTGTGTTGTTTTCACTCTCCTTATCTATAAGCTCTGCAACAGTTATTGCATATAATCAATATGCAGGACATTTTCCACTAGTATGTTCTGCTTCAGTCTACCTCTGTATATTTTTTTACTGTCTCTGTTTTTTTCTGATGAATGTGTTCACATATACATGTCTACAGCTCTTAGTAAAGTTAATGGGAGCTTCCTAAACAGTCTTAGTAAAGCACAAGACTTGTCTTCTCCCTATCATTTCTGACACATTCACCTTTTGATAGCTGGCAATCTATGAGCTCTCTGTTTTCTAATATTCTGGTCTATTGTTTCTCCAAATCTTTTATCACAATGAAAGGAGTTTTTTGAAAAATAAAATGAGTTTTAAAGCATCACTAGATTTTTACATGGTTTGATGGTCCTATTAAAGCATATAGCAGTTCTTACCAGTCACAGTTTATGGTGCGGATGACCTCATTCTGATTCCCATTTTATCTATGTATCAGTGTAACTAGACTGATCCTCCCTGGTGTCCATCTCTACAAGGGTAGCAATCGACAGCATTGCTACAATTAGTTTTCCTCTTGGAGGTGGTTGGTTGGTTGGTTTTGGCTTTTTGTTTCTATTTCTTTGTACTATTCAGCATTCAGGCTCAGAAAGGAGGATATTGCAGGACTTGAGGCAGGCTAGGTGCATGGCCACAAAAGCGCTGGCAGTTTCAGGTTTTAACCTTAAGCAACACACAGACAGCTTGAGTACCAATCAGGTACCAATTTGTCTTTCCAAGTCATTTCACATACCAGTGCAGATAAACCATATACAAGAACTTCCCGAGCGACCGAATGAACAAGGAACTCCCTTTCTCCTGACAAACGTACACAGTGATTCCTATTGGATTTCTGGCAATCTCAGAAAAAACACAGTCTGATGAAATGAGGAATGGGTCATACCAAGCCAGAGGTAGCCTTGTCACATGTGGAAAGTCATTTCTTTGACCAGACAAGTAGAATTTAGTGCAAATTATGGATTTTTCTCAGAAGGAAAAGGTATTCTGTTTTACATGACATTTTCTGAAATGTGCAGAAAAAGACAAAAGAGATCAAAAAGGCAGCAGCTTTTGGTGTCAACTACCTTGAATGCCACATTTCTTTCAAATGGAGTTGCAAACATGATTGCATGCGAAGATAATATTAATCCTGATATAGCAGACCCATATCACTGTCCTGTTATGCCTAGTTTGCTTGATTCTAGTAGGATTTGTACTCTAATGCCCACTCATATGCAGCCTGATAGAACAGATGGGACTAAAAGTACTTCCAAGTCCAGATATCACCCAAATAAAAGCTCAAGTCCGTAGCCCTGTGTGGAAATACCTTGCATAGATAAAGCATACATGACACTTTTTTGCTCAGTGAGCTTTACCAGAGTAGGGTAGACATGCAACGGAGCAAAGTCAGGAGAGCCCAGATACAATCTGCAAACAGGTACGTGAGGACCACTTCTGTGGGAATTCAAACACACCGAATCAAATCATTTGGGATAACTAAAGAGCTCACGGAATAGCTGAAAAACGGGACGTGAAAGTGCCTTAAGTTACCACTGTGTAGACACAACCCCGAGTTTCCTGAGACATTGCTCAAGCCTCCTGTACCAAACCAAGTAGCCTTTAAACCGCAACTGTCTGTGCTAATGGCTCTAGCTGTGTTCAGCTAGATTCATCCAGAAGTAGTTACCACACTTGTGGTGAATTTCTGTGTTGAGTTTAACAATGCCCAGGTATGTTGCAGCTCTGCTACTTCATGAGTGCAGCATAAATCCTTAGGGCAGGTAGGGACTAGTGAGACCACACAATGTCACGAGTGCTGCTTCAAATTACGGCATTACACCCAGTGCTTGACTCGGAGATAACATGAGTCATGACACAGTAAAACAGGACTGGGAAGGGACAATGGGTTTTTAGGGAGAGGAACAAATCTCAGGTGGCAGGTAAACACACAGCACCCTCCCTAAGCTGCGTAGCAGTGAGACACAGAGTCCCACCAGGAACCATATGCATCAGCCAGATACTGCACAGGGACCATAAGGCCACTATTAGGATATGAACCACAAAATAAAGACTATGTCACACTCTTTGAGGGATTTACATTCACGTCGCTCTCTGTAAAGGCAATTTGCTACTAATGATAACTTTTTCATATGTTCCAGACAGTTGTTTCATTGAGCCCACCAGTAATAAAAAATGTTTGTCCTTCATTAATTTCTGAGGCAAGTATTAATTAGCCCACAATTTCTAATAATAAAAGGCTTGGGGAACTAATGTTTGCAGGTATCAATAACTTCTTCACTGAGCTGTGCCATCAGCAATCCCAAGAAAGTTACTGCACAATGAATGTACTCTTAAAGAGTTTCTTCCTCGCCCAAAGGGCATGTGGGGAAGGGATTGAGGAAACTCATTTTCATGAGTTTCAGATTCATTTTTTCCCTCGGTAGCTTTTAATCACTCTGAAGCTGAGTCACCAAAGACTTTAAAGTCAGACTCAGGGTATTTAGTGTATATTTGCTATGCAGCCTTTTGAAACAACAAAAAGCATGAAAGGTGCCCTATCCCTCCCTGCCTATTCCTATTATTCTGCAATTACACCGTGCTGGAGTCAGGGAGCACTTGTCAGCAGCCAGGATCTCACAGGGTTGGGCACTGTTAAACACTGACCATCAAGACACTGCATGCCCCTAGGAGCTAGTGCGAGGCGGCCAGTAAGATGCACCAGGGGACAGACTGCAGGGACCAAGGAATTGCCCTTGCTCAGCATGGCAAGCACTGATTTCAGCCCCCAGATGACCCTGGTCCTTGGAAGATGCTCTGTATGGCTGGATTGCCTCACTTACAGGATAGCTTGAGGTTGCTGGAGCTTAATGCAGCTTGAACAGTCTGCTCAAAGGAAGTAGTTTTCAAGACTAGGTCCCCTGAACACACAAGAATGCAGAAAAGCTCCCTCAATCTCCCTGTGACTTTTGGATGGCACATGAAGTTCACTGTGTAGCTGAAGGAGATGTTTCCCTGGAGAGACGTAGACATAGGGGGTTGATTCCTGCTACTGCACACTACACCTTGGCCAGGGTCTTATCCCACAGTGCTCATTTTCCAAAAGGCTCTCTAGACATCCTTCCTACAGTCAGGAATGCTGTCCTCACACAGTGTGTGGAACACAGTAGTGTTCAGCAAACTAGTCCTCCCTATTTCAGCAGCTGCCATAGTCCTGGAAGAGCATCACCTTCTGCCAGGAGCCGTGGAGATGCATCTTATCCCTTGTGGTGGCTCTCCTGCTTGGAAAACTCCCAGCAGTTCGCAAGTTAAAAATTCTTGAAGCCCCATGGCCTGTCTAATCACCTGTACCAGGAACGAGCCCTGTGCTAGCACCATGCAACAATGAAAGGTGCAGTGTCCTTATTTCAGCGTGCGCCCCGGCTCCCCGAGACGGGCACTAATGAACTGTAACCTGGGAAACCACTGAAAGTCTGGCTTGCTGCATGTGAGACGTTTGGCTAGATTAAGGTGTCTTTCAGCAAGGAAACTGAATAAATCTTCATCCCCCTCAAACTCACAGTCTTTGGATTGTTCCCTTAGACTAACAAAGTTCCTTGAAATTTACTTTTTAGAAAAAAAAAACTGCAGAGAAACAGGAGCAGGTGTCTGGTAATGGAAAAATCTCAAGTTGCCAAAGATACACTGTGAAAAGTGAGAATGTATTTACAAGATTAGGGTAAATAATACTTTGTACTTTAAGAACAGGTTCATGCACAGATTTAAGTACTGCACAAGTATCAGTCAAACCTCACAGCATCCAGTTAACACTACCTTTACTTATGCAGTATCTGAATGAGAGGGAGGGGTAGAGGATTCACTCAAGGTCACACTATGAACTGAACTGGGACTAAATCTGAAGGTCTCCGAGCCCTTCTTCTAGCCCTCTAACCACAGAAAAGCTGCCCTCCCTCTGGTCAGTAGCACTTCTCCACGAACACACTGCCCACTCATCCATCTCCCACCATGGTCCTTGTCCACACAACAGCTTTCTGTGGACAGACTTTTAGGGGGTCAGCTCTGTTTTGAGCCAGCCCCCTGCCTCCACTCCCTCTTCGTCCACAGACTCTTTCCAGCAGCTGGAGAAGAGAAGAAAGGAATGATGGGGCTGGTGGTGGCAGGAAGGTGTGGGAGCTTTGCCGTGATAACCCCCATGAGACGTCTGCTAGCTGCTGTGGCTGGCTGAGCTCATGCCCTTAGGACACCTCTGCTCTAGCTCTCTGCATGAGAGCAAAAGGCCTCGCCAGCTGTCTGTCCCTACTAAAAACCAGCAGAACTCAGCGTGCTAGAACAGAGATGGCTTTGGAGGGAAAAATACAGCAGTGCTACACTCACCAGGTTGCCTAATCTGGTTCAAAGCTCAGCTCAGGAGCAGCTCTGAACCAGCCTCCCTCATTACAACCTGCCAGCTCCAGCTGACCACACTTTTACTCACAGCTCTTCTGTGATGATTTCTGATATCTGCCCTTCCCTAATTGTTCCTGCTTTCTATCACCTGCAGCAGCAACCAACTCAGCTTCGCTTTTGATTGTTGACCCTCCCTCAATATGTGCTCTCTGTAGTCATCAGCTGCTTCCCGTGACTCTGACAAAGTTAAGTATGTATGTAGATATATGCACAGATAGATTGCATACATATGCAATGCAAATATTCATAGATATATTGTTCTGTTCCATCTGGGTCTGCATTTCAATAGCCTGCAAATCTGTCTTAGGTAGCTGTGATCACTAACACAAAGTCAACAGGGCTACACAGTCTTTCCCACCAAACACCTCCTTCCTGTTTTCTAGCTTCTCTTGGATTAAATTGCCATCCTCCCACTTGCAATTCTAGGTATTATCCTCCATCCTCAGGCCACATCTCAGCCCAACAGACTGTTGTTGTTTTTTGAGGTTTTTTTGTTTGTTTGTTTTTTTCTTTTTTTACCAGCATCTCAGCTGTCTATTTGTGCCATTTAGAATCCCTCTAGAAAATAATTTTCCTGTGCTACTCTATGGATCCTTCAGTTAGACCTCTAGCATTGTGTCCATGTCTTTCCTTTCTCATCTTTCCACTCGTAGCCCTTCACTTCTCCATCCACTTCCTAGCTCTTATCATGCATTCATTCTCAAGAGTTTGACAGATGCTTCTGATCAGTCTCTATGTCAGGAAACACTTATGTGGAGCCTTAATATGCATCATCTCCCTTTATCCTGGCACTCACACAATACAAGAGCTGTAAAAACATCTACAGATGTCTACAGGACATTATGTCCTCCCTCAAAAATGTCTTAAATTCTGTTTTGTCACGATGTTGCCAGAATGCTACTAGCTAGATTAGGCTACTAGTAGACCAAGCCTTCTGCCTTTGGTACTAAACATAAAAGTTTCTACTAGATCCCTTATATTCCAATTTATATTCCAATGTCTTCATCCTGCTCTTTCTTATCTTATTCTTGTCTGGCAGTCTTGGGACTGGGAGCCAGAAACTGTCTTTTTCTCCTGTGTTCACACAGTACCTGCTGCACTGAGAATCTAGTTTTAGGTTCTCATCATTCCTGATTCTTCAGCATCATGATAGTAAGAGTGGTATTACACTAACAAAACTGTCACAGAGAGCCAGTGGCAGCAGCGACAACAGCTGAGGCTTCCTGCCTTCTCTGCTTTCTGTTCATGCCCGACTATTCCTTTCAGTACCTCTGTGATTCTGCATGTACAGGCAATGCTGCCAGTGGGTGGCAGGGATTGACACCATCTAGAAGTTCCTCTAATTACAGGAGCAAGAGTGAACAGCTTTGACAGCCAAACAGTGGTAAGCTCTTCATATGCAAGAAGCTTTCACTTGAACTTCACAGTCACAATCCAATTTGCTCTAATGCAGAAAGGTCCAAATTATTCTTCCTGTTCTTTTTACACCAATATACGTAGAACAAGTATGTTTAGAAGGTGCAGGTATCCTACTCAAGAGAACTGCAATGGAGTGTACTAAAATTTTCCTTTTTCCCCGTAAAAAAATCCTAGCAAGAGAAAATAACAACAAGTTACAAGTACAAGTTGTAGACACGTGTTTCTCTCATACCTATCAGCAATCAAGCTAAGCTGATTTGCAGCCTTGGACACTAACCATCACTCTACTTTCAGGTTGCTGAGGACTTATGCTACGTAAGTATGCTAAAAGCTAGGTTGCTCCCAAAAATAGAACACGCTTTGGGATATTTGAAGTAGAACATTAAGGTGAAAAAACAGAGTTGATCATATTTGCAGTGATGTGTAGGAGCATCCAAGAGAGAAAGAGCAGCAGCAGCATTTGTGCATTTAATATAGAAAAGATAATTCATATCAACCATTCAACAGTCTATCTTATTTACATCATTAAGGACAAGGAAATTCACCTAAATGTCACACAAGAGAAGAACTCTTGCTTTTGTTGAAGAGAAGGAGGCAGAGGGAAAGGCAGAACCAGTCTAGTCCCTGGTTGTGTAGAGAGCAGAACGCTTGCCTTGGTGTGAAAGCTGTGCTGCAGGTGCTACCTGACTTCCGGAGACTAAGCAAGCTGTACGCCTAATGAATATTTTGCTTTGATGCTTCATCGGAACGCCTACTCTAGGGCACTGACCACGGTAAACCTCTTAAATTTCAAGTGCTATTTTTACGGCCTCTTTATGACTGGAGTAGCCTCACTTAAAGGATTACAGGGTTACTTCATGTCTTTGCAGCCAGATGCATTCTGGTAAAGGTCAGCTTGATATGAAGTCATTTGTTATCTTTAGCTGTTATTGTTAATTATTCTTAAGGCCTCTGTGCTTTGTTTGTCACTAAAGAATCTCACACATAGGGTATGTTAGTACCTGATTTATCAGCAAGATGTGCATTATCAAATACAGAAAATATTCCTGTAATGCTAGGAAAAATTCCTGAAAGCAAATTTTGAAATAATAGTATTTATCTGTACATGCCTACAATATTTGGCTGATTTGGCATCAGTGTTTTACACTGGATATATTTAAAAGGAAAGACGTGTAGGGTGCTCTATTTTTAAAAGGATGAATGCTCTCTAACTAAAAAAAAATCCAATCTATCTTGACGCATTTAGACAAGCCATGTAAATATGTTAAGATATCTGTCAGGTTATTCAATGCCAATCTATAGTAGTAATGATAGAGAAAACCTTGCAGCATTTGTATAAAATAGCACTTATAATAAGTGATCATTAGCAAACATCAGAAAAAAAACAGTAATCATTAATTGCACTGCTATACTAAATCCTCGTGCTGCTTTGCTATGGAAAATATAACCATGGAGGATGTGTTTTGAAAAGGACAATCCAAGTGTCACATCGTGAGACCTTTAAGAGCATGATGAACTACTTAGTATGTGTGTGCAAATCTGCCCTCAGTAAGACTGACTCACTGTACCGCTCTGTACCTTGCATCTCAGGACCTGACTTCAGCTTTTGCTTAATTGCTTCACACCTTTAGCTTTTGAAGAAGGATCCAACATCTCCAGTGTGGTTCTGATGTTGCCCGAGTGAAGGTGTGCTTCTGAAGGAAGTCGTGGGTGGCAAAGGATGAGTGTGGTTACATAACATCTAATCTGGCACCCAGCAACGTTCGTGTTCATTTGCCAATTCTATTTTTAGGCATTCTTTTTTCTTTCTGTGGGTGGTCCCTTCACTCCCAAAAGTCTCAGGTAAATGATTCCTTTAATGCACTCAAGTTCAAACTCTCTAATCTGGTAAAAGAATTATACTAAGAGATTGTTCTCATATATTAAGTTAGCTAGAGCAAAAATGCTCAATGTTATATTCCAGTCTAATGCAGAGCTCACACTCTGCCTTTGTGATCACTTACATGGAACAGTCAGGCCAGCCTGCTTAGGGGATTTAAAGCTACAACAGTATCAATATCCCTTAGCAGCTCCTCACATCTTATCCAGGCTCAATTCCATTTTCTTTCAAAAATGTTGGTAAAGCACCTCCCTTCATTATGTATAGCAGGATTGGACCCTTTAAAATGTTTTCTAGCATTAGGCTGTCAGACCTTCCATTGCTATGTTCCACAGGGAGAGGGATGATTCTTAAATGTGAAGAGCTGGAATAAGTAACATTAAGACCTAGAAGGAGATATAGGATCATTACAGCCTCTCTCTTCAGTATTTTTTACAAGTTATTCAGATTTTTAAGTATCTCTATGTAGTGAATAAGAATCCCCCTTTACAAGGCACTTGCTTCTTGTGTGGACCTGAGATCTGGTCGTGAAATGGAGGCACGTACAGATCACAATACACTTTTCTCAAATCATTCTGGGGCAGGTGGGGATACTACCTCACTGACAAAGCAACCTAAGCATTCTGTGTTAACATTTACTTTCTGGTAGCTAAGCTCACTGGCAGTTCACCACAGAAGTTTACTACATCAACTAGGCTGAACTAGACTTGATGTAGACATGAACTATATCAAGGGAACATGAACAATTTACCTCAGACAAATGGAGTTAGTCTGTGCTTGACCAAATTACAGACACACGGTTATAACCATTACCATGATCGCTATCACTACGTAATAGCTGCTTTGTAGTTTTCCCTTGCTGCTGATCACTACAGTATCTAATGCCTTTCAAAATATGGAAGCACTAACCAAGCCCTGAGTGGATTTAAAAATCCCACCGACAGCATTTAAACACTTTTCTGGCCTCCTTCGAGAGTGTAGCAACAGCTGCTCAGTGCTTGGGAACCAAAATCATTTATTGCCTTTAAGACTGACTACAAGGTCCATAGATCATTATAATCTTTCTCAATTGTACCTCAGAGATCATATAAGAATATATAATAAGGACATTTCCTACTAGATTTGCGTCAAATTTTATCATTTAAAAGTTGTTAAAATAGGGCCTTTGTACCAAAGCCTGACAAATACTATTCTAATTTAGAAGAAGACAAACTGAAAGTTATCTCCCCATCTTTTAACACACTGATGAAGGTTTTCAGTCCTGAAGGAGTTTTGAGCACACTCTGTGAGGGATCCTGATGCTGTGCAACAGCCATGCTCATCAATATTTCTATCTAGGTACCCAGGATATGCATATTGGCATAGAGTTTTGCATGAACCAAAAAGCGCTTCTCCCCGCAGCACTGCCAAAGCCTTTTGCACTTTTGCACAACTGGCCAGAGCTCTGGATGGGATAGCTACAGCCTAGCAAACAGCCTTGGTACGGCAGGATGGTCATATAAGCTTCACAGAGCACATATGGTCCATCTTAGGAGACCAAGTTGTATCTTACAACTCTTCTTCCCCCCTACACATTCGCCTTCTTGCTCGGGCTATGCCTGTAAAGCAGGCACAGATGAAGTCATGCAGTTACGGACAAGTAAGGACATATATTTAGATGCTTACTAAATGACAACAAAGTACTCTGGCAAGTTTTGAGAGCTAGCTATGTGGTAGGAACAAAAAGTCAGGAGATGAATTGTTAGTAACTTGGCCTCAAAACCTGCGCCAAAACTGAAAACCTAAATCTCTTAGAAAAGAGAGGAAAAATCACAGCAATATGCTTCTGTGCTGCCTGTGTACCTGCCCTCCACAGCCTGGGCCATGTTACCTGTTGGATCCCAAAGGGATGCCCACAGTGAGACTTAATTAACTCATTCTTCTACTTCTTTTCACAAGCAGCACTGTGAGCTGTGTCAGCGAATGGGAGAGAGGCACAGGCATGGCATGCACTAACTACTGCATGCCGTCCCTAGCAGCAGCTGAGGGCTGGAGAAGGATGAAAGTAAAGAGCATCACCAAGTCTAGGGAAGGTTCCTGCTTAACTAATCTGAATTGTAGGTGAAGCAGATAATGATCCTGTGATGCTGAGGCCTTCACATTGTGCAGTTATTCTGCTCTTATTTCCTTTTCCATCCTGACTCTCCTTGCAGGTTTGTGCACATCAGAAATGGCTTTTGGGAGAGAACAGACAGGATCTATCAGCAAAGATTTCTTCCATCTCAAAGGTAATGCTAATGCAATTGCCAGCAACTACTTACCTGCTTGGCATTCCAGACCAACAGCAACACTTGTACAGTAAATTCGGTGGATGAGCTGTGGTCTACTCTGCTCACAGCAGTCTCTTCCCAGAGAACCATGTCTTGTCCCACCCAGCCTGCGAGAGGTAAGATTTAGTGCAGAGAACTTAGCTCTGTGTTTGCGAGAAGAGGAAGAATTCTAGAAATGTGGTTCTGGTATGTGAAAGGCTCAGGAAGCAAATAGCCTGAGCACAGACACTAACTTTCTGCTTGGTTTTGGATTGGTCAGTAGTAAAAGCTAGATAAACTGAAACATTCCAGGCAGGAGAGCAGGATTCAATTCTGCCCAGACTAGAAATGAAGAAAATTCTGCTTGCCTGTTTTTTCCCCTCAAGTCCAAGAAACTCTCCAAGGTGTAATTATTTAGGTCTTCCTCTTGAGAGCTGAAACCAGTAGAGCTGCTTTTAGCCGCAGGGTAGGAAAAGCAAGCAGAGATCCGTGGAGCAGCGAGACAAGCACTGTGCTGCCCTGGGATCAAATGGAAAAGGGAGCGAGGGAAGTAGAGACCCATAGCCCAGAGCAGTGCCAATAGACAGAGACACAGAGCAAAAAGCTTTTCATTTAGTCAAAGCACTTCCTCTGCTGCTTATTAAATTGATTATAATTGATTGCTTTTTAACAGAGTTATTGCTTTGATCTAAAGTGCAATACAAAATAAATAAGGGAACTGCTTTTAGGAGATAAAATGGAACAATAAAGCTCGATGAAAACACGAAGTCTTCCTTTTTCCTTGTATCTGGTTAAAGGTAACATTTACACAGAAGCTCGCATGGAAACAGTTATCAAGTTTCAGTGAGATAATCACTATCTGCATTTAAATAATGTAATTAAACTATCTTGATTTGGCCCTATCCAGACATTTACAGGGTGGAAAGGAAGAGCAGAAAGCCTGGACCCCTGGTTTCTTCTAGTACAAGTGATAGTAGCATGGATAATTCCCCAATGTCTGAGTCCCAAACCTGTCAGGCCTGCATTGGGACGGCAGCACAGCCACGTGGTACCTCTGGTGTCCTTCCTTCCTTTGCATCTTATTCACCAAGTCCTCCTTCCTGGTAGCCACAGAGAAGTCCTCAGGGGAGCAGCTTGGGGTGTAAGCCCCTGCATGCTGGGCATGCCCCTCCATGGAGGCACTCACCTCTTCCCTGCCTCTGGTCTCCCATTTGTACCTTGGGATAAAAAATACTCTTATTTACTGAGAATTAAGTCTTTGTAATCTAAAAATATAATTTAAGAAACAACATTTAAATTGGAAGATTCCATGCAGAGGAACTTTTTAATGTATAGGTAAAATTAGGGAGGAGTTTGTGTATGCATATGCAATTAAACACAGTCAGAACGTGGACAGCATTGTTACAGGCTTGTATTTTAGAGAATTTTGGAGAAAATTCCAACCTCTAAAACATTCACTGTGCCTTTTGATATGGAATTAAGGGACCCTGCTCCTCAGGCTGTAACGAGGTTCATGTCGGTGAAGGACAATTTAAGAAGAAAGACAACTTATGGTTAGAGTAGAAAACGTTAGCTGCCTTGCTCAGCACTGCACATTCCCAGAGAGATGGACTTAGGCGGTGCTCAAGACTTGAGAGCAAGTGCTTCTATCGCATATTATCGATGAGGAAGCCTGACAGCAGAGATGGACCCACTGTTCGTGCTCACCAGATTAATCATCATAAGCTGCTGGAAGATAATTTTCTTGTTAGTACTTGTTTTTACCCAAGCTTTCTTGGCTTATATAGAGAGACGTGGCTGATGAAAAAGCAGAAAGCTCAACACTTCAAAATACATTTTAAGGTTTTTGTTAGCATCTAAATAAATAATAACTTCTAAAAGGACAACTTTAAACATTAATATGAAGAGGAAGCAAGTGGAGTGTCGTGAGCTCTGGTTATTTCTTCTCGTGCTCGCTGCTCTACTGGCCAAGTCCTCATGACTTGGAGAACACTCTCAGAAAATAGGCATTTACTGCTACAGCTGATGGCCTGCAATCAACAACTAAATTGGATTGAGGAGCTCAGAACAAGCAAGAAAACACCTCCAAAACCCAAACAAATCCTGGGGTGGCACAAGTAGGTATTCACTGCTGGACTCAGCTTTGTAGCTGATCAAAGGAACATGAACTGGGATCATATCAAACCTACATTGAGGAGTTTCCCAGAAGGTCTTCTGGGAAACTGGTGATAAATCACTTCTGGTGATTTATATCTTCATAAGTCTACAGTCAGGCTTGTTTGCTTACTGTCTATTCTGCAGGAGGAACTGAGTGAGTTTAACCTTTCCACATAAAATACAGTCTCCTCTCAAGCCCAAGTGATTATTTTGTATGATTATGACTTTGTATTATGACCAAATGCTACATTCAATTAAGCTAATTGAAGATAATGCCTAACATATCTATGGAAAAAAATGCTTTCTTACTGTACCTTGTCTGCGTTATTCTCCATGATGCCGGTACTCAAAGAAAAATCTGCTCTTTGTCCATGCTAAGCTGTGTGATTATGTAGAGCCCAGAGTAAAAACACAGCATGGTTAGTAGAGTCTTGCTGGGATTAAGAGAAGCACAAGCTTCCCAACTTTTGTAAGAGAAATGTGTTTGGACTGGTGAGAAGAGAGGACTCTGGAGGTACCTTTGAGGATGCTCGTGTCTCTCTGAAGGTTTGACTTGGATTTGTCTAGTTCAGAGGCTGCAGTGTCCGGCCAGCCCTTGTATAATGTGCAAAGTTAGATGAGATGAATGAGACAACAAATCATGTTTCGTCTTTCTAGAGAATAGTTTTTAAGCCTAGGGTAAATCACAAGGAAAAGAAATTTGATACTTTCACCTAAAAGTTAATCTGAAGGGGAGCTGAGCCGATCAGCAGCAGACAGACCCACAGCGCTGGCTGGGTTTCTGGAGCTCCTCAGCCAGCACTGTGGGAACGCAGGCACTGAGGGAGCAGACACCGCCTTGCTGGAGGAAGAAACCAAGCCAAGGGCTGCTTGAGCCTGTCCAGCAGGAGGGCCTACACCAGTAGCAGAGTTTTAGCTTAAATTGTTTAGCTGTTTCTACTCAAAAAGGTCATTCACGAGCCCGCTCTTAAGACTCATTGTTTAAACCAGATGGACTCTGCCGCACGGACAGCTCCATGGTTAGAAAATTCCCAATCACCACTTGTGTCTGACTTGGAGCAGGGGCTTGAAATCCGTATTTCAAAAGCCTGCATGATCACTTTCAAGTCTGCAACTTTGCTAGATGACAAAGATGCTCTGGGAAATGCTAGTCCCTGGAAGACAGTTCTTTTTCCCAAATAATTTTGCTCCATATGAAATATTTTGTCAGGACAGTCGCCGGCATCAGCCTGCTGGGTCATTTCCACATTTATTCATCTTTGTCGTCTCTGCCCTCACAGTTCCCCATTGTTTTTATTCGCATCTGTAATAGGTGTGTATAGGTGGAGACCTGGAGAGACAGGCTGCAGAGCCCAGCAGGGCAGCGAGGTAAGAATTTTACTCCCCTTAAACAGAGGAGGGGACCGAGTATGTCATGGACAAACACTCTGGCTGGTACAGGAACTGTTATGGCAAAACCCCATTCTGTACATGTGCTCTGATGCTGCCATTGCAGCAAGCCTCTGAGCAACCCAGTTTCTGGCTCTCACCTGATGAAAGCAGCTTTCCTGTGTAGCCCTAAAAAAAACGAGCTAATGAATCTGCAGAACCTTTTAGTATCAGATGTAAGCCCCTATGAAGGTCAGAATCCTCCAGGGTTAGGAAGGACATTGGTTGGCAGATGGAACAGAAATGCATCCCAATGCTGCAGTTTGATGAGTTTTGCTCAGCCTCATCTGGTGCATCCCACGCTGCTGGAAGGGAACCAGAGCAGCCAGCTGAACCCTCAGCACACTAGCAGCCACTCTGCAGGCCCTGGAGGCCTTGGCACAACACTGGAGCTACAAGTGGACAGTGTCCGTGTTATATGGGTAACCCTGAAAACCTACAGAAACACCTGTTTGTTACAGGCCTTACTACCTCCTTTCTAGGAGCTTGTAAAACTGAGCGGCTATTAGTAAATCAAGTTCCCCAAGGAGGGAGGCATGAATGCACAGAAGTCTACCTAAAACCAAAATTTAATTCTTTGTCACAAGTGAAACAGAAAGCTATCACTTTTCTCCGTGCTCCAGGAGGATGCATTTCTAAAAAGGAGACGATTTTCTGAATTGTCTGAAAGGCTTGAAAATAAATTGCTTTCTTCCAGGCTTTATTACAGTCTTGAGGTTCTGTATAAAGTTGCTAAAACATTTGAGTAATGCTGATTAAATATTTGAGTGAACCTAGTGGAATTTAGATTTCAAATGAAAGTAACATAAACATTATTTACACTCAGTTTTTCTGAAAAAAAGAAAGTCCTGAATGTCATTATATTGGCTTTTGTTTTGATACATCTTGAGCTGGTAGGGCTCTTCACAGGTGGTTCCCTTCAGAGGGATCATATATGCAAAGGAAAGGGAAGGACAAGCAGGTTGTTACTAAGCAAGAACAAGGAGCAGGCCTGCTCCCCATGCAGGCAAAGAACAGCACCCCTGAGCTGTGATCTAGTCTTCTCAACAGCGGATCTGCTTTGCAAACGTGGTTACTCACTATCTTAGTTTGCAAATGAGGAAACAGGTTCAAAGAGTTTCAATCAGCTACCAAAGAACCTTCACCACCTCACACCAGCTCCCAGCACTACAGAGGCAGGAATAGAGTGCTAGCATTCAGAGATGGGCTGGCAAAGCCTAACTCTGCTTTCACTAGTTGATAAGAGTGTCTGTTATCTTCAGCTATTAGAGCCATGAGCTAGTGTGTCAGCACTGAAAAATATCAGATTTCTCTCTCTCCTAGTGAGAATGGAGTCATTGGGTTGGGATCTGCAGACATCATGTCTGGTTTATTTGCAAACTTTGTCACCTGCAATTTGCTGTTAACTTTCCACGCTGCACACAGATGTATCCGCTTCCTGCCCATGTTACAAGCTACGCTTAAGAGCACGAGATACTGAATTGAGTAGCTAGTTTCAAAACATTGCAAAAAGCACCGTTTCAAAATTTCAAACCACTTGACTATCTTTTCTCTGCACATTTGCTGTCCCATCTATATTTAGGTTCTAAAAATAGCAATAGAAAATGGTAACTACTTGTTGCTAGCAAGTAACTAACATTCTAAAGAACATAAACCGTAGGATTGACAGAGGACATTTACAAGAAAAAAAGACCTCCCGGTTTATGTCTCTGTGGTGGAAAAACAAGCCTTACAGACTAGCATGGAGGAAAATTATCAAAAATATTTGCCTTTTTTTTTTTTTCCCCTGTTTGAAACAGATACCTTCTTCTGTAACAAAGTCTTAAACACCCACGTCCTAACTTTGACACTTCTCCAAGCTCTGACACTAACAAATAGAACAAACACGCGGAAGTTCCCACAAAGAACATTTGCTGCATTTAGCCGTGGGTACTGAATTGGACTTGAAAAACGAAAAAAAGCCTAAATGGGCTCAGACTGTCAACTTCCTCCAACAGCGCCCAGGGGAAGAGTCCTTCATCTAAAGAGAGTCACCTACCCACTTTCAGGATGTGCTTCACTTCAAGATCTCAAGTGATCTAAAATAGAACATGTGAATCACATATCTCTTGCCGTAGACTACAAAGAGACTCTGACCAACCATCAGAGACACAAACTCCATCCCAAAAGGCAACAACTCCTCCAGCCTTCAGGGCATCATTTCTCAGGCGCACCAGCAGCTGGCACAAATCCCCAAACTACTTTTCCCTTGGCCCAAAGAGCAGCCTTCTGCCAACACCTCTGTGCTCCAAATGGTTCTTGCCCCGTTCTCCTGAACACCAGGAACTCCCTGCAGTCCCTCCAGGTCTGACACAAGACAGGCCAGCTCCCCACAGGGCCCCTTCCCCACCGGGCTGTCTGGCTCCAGCAGCTCTGCATCACTCTGCTGCTAAACAGAAACAGGGCCAGGGCTGAAGCCAAGTGCCCATGCATAGACTTGGCCCCACGTCTCACCTGAGGCCCACATGATGCTCTTTGGGGTCTTAACGCGTTATCAGGACAGGAAATAGTATTTAAATCAAAGTGTCTGAAATTATGGGACTTAAAAATATCATGTGATTTCAGGAGAGTGATAATATTATGGGAAGTACATGTGGAGTATACATGCCCTGCAGCCCAGCCCAAGGGAGTGCTTGAGGAAGCCAGGCTGGCCAGAGCACGTCAGGGACCGAGGTGGGACCCAGGTGCTCTGCGGTGTCACCATCCTGCCTGCAAGGGATGGTCACTTTGCATCTGCAGGATAGCAAGATCCAAGGCTCAGAGACACTTTCACCCTTCCTTTCTCCCTCTCTCATTCTCTTAATAGCAGAAATGGGGACATAGCAATCCTTCATTTCTCAGGGATGGGACAAAAATAGTTCTCTGCGGGCTGCAGAGCACAGAGAGGGCAACAAGCTCCAGGAAAAACCTGCCCAGAAAAATCCCAGCTCTGCTTTCAGAGGGGACCAGAAGAACACACAGGAAACAAGGCTGCAAACCCTACTGTGAATAACAAGGGTAACCTCTAACACTTGAGGCCAGGTCCTGTGCACTGTGATGCTGTTTTTAACTCCAATACGGATGCACAAAGGGCATGTGCAGTGACCTGGATTCATCCCACCACACTTCAGACACGTAGCAGAGTTAAACAAGTAAGGAGCTCACTTACACCTGCCTTCCACTGCTAATGGAGAGAAAAGGAGGACGCCTTTGTAGGAACCACCTAAAACCTCAATTAGGTTGGTTGCTTGCAGTGGAGAAGGACAAATCTAGAGCTGAAGGCTTGATTTTGCAACTGAAATGATGGGCTTTTCAGGCTGCTTTGCTGCAAGTGGTTATAGTTAAACAATGCAGAGCCCACCGCATGCCGTACGTGCATGCACCAGGGTATTTGGCCCTGCAAAGGAAACAGCATAGAGAGACTATTTAAAAAAAAAAATAGACTTTTTTCCTAGGCAAAGAGAAGAATGAAAAGAATACAGTGAAAAGCAAGTGAAAGTTTCTCATACATTCCTATTTTCCATAATATCAGGAATTATTAGCAATTGCAAGCAAGGGAAGCATTTACAAAACCCAGTGCTGTCTCTGTGATAAAGAAGTCACTGAATAGAGTTGGCAAAAAGTTTTGAGCAGTTCTTTACTTAAGAACAGGCCCACCTCAAAGCAGAGCTAAGTAGGTTGCTCTGTTGCAGGTCGTCACACATTTCTTCAACTGGTGTCGCTTTTAAAAGGACAAAAAAAGGTATTGGTATTAAGAGTGAATATTATATGTGGATGTTCCCTGTCATCTTTTTGATGTTGTTCTTACAAAGAGATTTCTAGAAAACACGAGGAATCTTTTCAGAGGCCATCCCCACCTAACTGGGGCACTGAGTAGTTAATGGCTGTGAAAAGAGTCAGTAAGGTACAGCAGAGTTTTCAGTGCAATGGATGTTTAAGTTTTCCTTTTTCTCCTAATTCTCTCAACAGATTTGTGATAAAGAGATGATTTACAAGATGATGGGGAAGAAGAGTAAAGTAATTACTTTAATCATCATAAATAACTCATCACTTGCCAGGAAAAAAAACTACCAGGCTATTAAATTTGATTCAAAATATTCAAAAATGTGTTTTCAGGATGTCTGTTAGGAGATCTGCTCATCTCTTCAAAGATTAGATGCAGAAAATATTATTGTTTGAGATGAACCATGCAAGACCTCTATCCTCACTGACCTCACAACAGGACTGTGTTTCTAGGCACCACAAGCTAAATGTGCCCTTTCAGTCTAAGCCATGTATTTGATGAAAATACACTGACATTAATGGCAGTTTCTCACCAGACAGAAGCTGACCTCATAGTTCTCTCACTGACTTCCTCTAGATCAGATCTTGGCTCTCAAAGTAGGATCTGTGCATGGCTCGAGTAACACAAGGAGCTTTAAACCTGTCCCGAGAGGTAGGTTCACATTGCTCCTGCACGGTGAAGTCTCCAGGTAGTTCTGAGGAGACGGGATAAACTCCCTGTGCTGCTGAAGCCCAGGGGACATGTCTTGTAAGGAGTGTGCTTGAAGAAGGCCTTGAGGAGACCTAACCTGTACAAGTGCCATTGTGAGCAGTAATGAGCCACGCCAAGTCAGAGCAGCACTGTGGCTGCTCGAGTGCTTCTCCCAAGAACATGGACACCCTGGGAACCACGGGAGCTGTGTTAGCCACCCTTACTCATGCTGCATTTCTCCATCAGGCACAACTCAGCCGCACACTGATATCCGGGTCTTGGGCAGACTGCTTGCTCACCTTGGGAGATACAGCACTCCAGGGTGGCCATCCAGAGCACAGAAGAGATGCTAAAACTGCCAGGGGCCAGGGACTAACAAGGCAAAACTACTCTGTGAAAAGTCAAGCGCCTTCACAAGTGTGGGAGAAGGTCGCTGGCTGCATGGCTGTAGTCCAACCTCTGCCTGATATTAGGCCTCAGACCAGCCAAAGAACCGAGTACAAAGACAGGCTGGCCAGAAATCTTCTTTCAAAAAATGGTTTTGAATAGGCAGTATGTTTGAGCCAAACTCTTTTCTGAACTTTTGGAAAGCCAGACTCTAAATAAACTTGGCTAAAGCGAAAAACTGACAGTTTCCAGGAGTGCAGTTGAGAACAAAAACTGATTTTTAAAATTGTTTTTAATTAACATTTTCTGTGGATGGAAGAGAAATTCTCACCATGTCCAAATTGGCATTCGTTTACCCAACAGCCTTCTGGTCCTGTTCTTCTCACTACAGACCTCCTTATGCAGCTAAGATCGTGACACAAACTTCTAGAGAGTACAGAGAGAGGGGGAGCCCATAAGAGACTAAGTGGGTGTTTTCTTATGAAAAAATATGTGACAAAAAGTAATATTGAAAACAGTAGTAATAATGGGAAAAAACAAGAGTATTTGCTATGCTCCAAATTTCTCACAGGCCCTCTGTTATCCATGGTCATCATGCTAAACCTTCCTCAACCACTGACTTATTTGCCGCTAGGATCATTCCTGGCTTTCCAGGCTCCTTAGGCATACAAGTAACTCCCAATTATGTACTACCATTTTCAGGAACCATGGAAGCATATGGGCACAGCTTCATCTCTCAGGAGTGTAATATAAGAAACGTCGATTTCATTTTCAGGGACTCAAACAGTCCTTAAAGTCTTCATAAAATAAAAAGGACTACAAAACCTGCAGCGACTTAAAACATGCAGATAATTAAGAAGTAGCAGCGCTGAATATTGTTCAGATGCCAAAATATGCATAAAACAGTAAGGAAAACTTGTGAGTTTGAAAGAGCAATATATCGAACTCAACAAGATCTTTATACCCTTGTTTCACATGGATGAACAAATGTGTGACTTACGAGACCTCAACAGGCATCTCATGATCTTGCAAGTTGTCGGTCTCTGTTTCAGCCCCGTCTATGGCATCACTGCCTGCCTGATGCCTGGTCCCCAGAGGCCTGCCTCTCCTTGCTCGTTCTTCAGTAATGCATCTCCTGTCTGATACAAACTGAAAAGAAATAAAATTACTGCTTCCTCAGCAGCACAGTGAAGAGGAAAAATGTTTCCTCCTGAGCTAGGTCTTGACAAAAATAAATGTGATGAATCCTACAAATCACAGGCCCTAAATTCAGAAGCAGGGCTGCGTGCAGGGTAAAAGTACATCCCACTGCAAGCAGTACAAGCTGGATCCACGGTGTTGAAGACTGACCTCCCAGACAGAGATAGAGGCAGACTCAACCCTCAAAAGATCACATCAGAATAGAAATATAGAGTGCAAGCTTTACCCGGAACCGTTTACACTCGGCCCACTGCAGAGCTTAGCCCAGAGCATGGTAGTAATCAGACTTCCAACAAGATTTTATCACTCAGATATTCCAAAGTCCATTTTTATCTTAGTATGGGTTTCTCCACCAGAGTGGAGCAAAAAAAGATAATTCCCCCTCCTCTTACTTAAAAGATATCTATACCCTTAAATGTGCATCTGTACTTCTTACACATACCACTACTAGCAGAACAACCCAGTTTAGTATTGGGAAGGTGCTATAGCAGACTGCAAAGTGTTTTTAAATGTAGTCGATAGCAACTGTGGGATGAAACTCAGCAGTTCTCAGTTCCCAGCAGCAGCGTGTCAAATGGAAATATCTGGAAATATCAAGGCACATTTAGGGTGATGAGATTCCAGGTAGAGGACACTAAGGTACAGCTGTGCCATAGCCTAAAAAAAAAATTTATACAGCCATTCATAACATAAATTAAAAAAAAGGTATGTGCAAGCACAGACTAGTGTGGCTCTGGAGCACTAAAATCAGTTTTCTGTACTTGATCATGTGAAAATCAAGATACCATCCTGTGATGATATCATCCGTGCGTTTGAAAGCAATTGCTCACATGGCAGAGGAGACTCACACACAGAATATGCTTTGACTAGCAGAGGCAGAGAACCAAGATCACTGCCACAGCAGCCCACAGGCAACACATTGTTCAGTTCCTGTTATTATTGACAAACTCTTGGACAGCCCTTCGGTGTGATAGATTTCACAAGAGAGACAGCAAGGCCTTATCAGAGCATCAGATGGGGCAGAACTTCGAGGCAGGCAGAGGCAGAGCCAGGGAACAACACTGCAGGAAGCTCCGGGACCAGCTATTGATTTCTATGAGTCCTAGAGCAGAGGTCCCTTGGGAGGTCTGTACTGTGAATATTGCACTGACTTTCCTTCTCTGTCTCTTCTCTTTTTCTGGTTGAGAGGAAAAAAAAAAAAAAAAAAAAAAGGAAAAGAAAAAGGCAAGAGCTGAATTCAGAGTGGAGGCCAATGAGGAGAATCTGCCAACAGTAAAGAGTTTCAAAGCATACATTAAAAAAGAGAAGAGGAGGCTAAAACAGAAATAAAAGGAAGTCTGAGGCGTAAAGATGTGCGTACTTGTATATTTATATAGATGATATTATCAAGATGTAAAAAGAAGCAGTAGAAGCTTGAAATTCCTGCATACATTTCAGAACATCACACATTCCCAAACGTTATACTCTGTGTGGGGTTTTAATGTCCTCATCACCTTGAGCAGGAAGAAATTTTGCCATAACTGTTGGAAACTGCCAAAGATCCGGTCAACTGACTAGAATAAGTGACAGCTCATTTCCTTTACTAGGTATTATGTAAAACTAACACAAAGGCCTCTCCTGTTAAATCATCTCATCATGAGGGACTCATCTCGTGTACGCCTAAAGTAGGAGCCTTTTGCTAGACATAAATGAGACCAGCAAATCCATCCTGCAAGAGCACCCAAAAGCTGAAACACTAGGCAGGCTCTAGCAGAGGCTGCAGTCAGGTACAACATCCCAGCTGCCTGGGCCCTCTCCCATCAAGGGTGGGTTTTAGAAATAATGAGTCTATGCACCTGGGAGCGAGGTATGAGGAAAATCCCTGGGGATTTGTCTGCAATAACTCAAGTCTTCTGAAGGAGGCAGTCCTGAGACACCAGAAGAACAGCGAGAGGGGGCACACAGGAGCTACGGCTCCTGTCCCTCAGAGATCTGAGGCTGGGAGAAATGGAAGAAAAAAGGAGAGGTGAAAGAAGCAGGAGGTAAAAACAGCACAGAGATGCCCACAGCCCTGGCAGGGGAAGAGGGTAGGGAGAACACCATAGTACATGCTTTAGGATGACAGGGAAGTCCAAGGAGGGAAAAGCCAGGCCACCTTACAGGAGGGAACAGCAAAGGGTATCCAGCACAATCCTAGGAAAACAACGACCCTAGTCCCCACCTGGAAACAGCAGGGAGATCCTCGTTCCCTTGCAGAGGACAACAAGGGATAAGACTCCCAGATATGTTACCAGAAGCCTGCAGAATCTCCAGTCATTTCTGGAAGAGGTGGTGGTGGTGTCTTAGTCCCTTTTCCCTCTATTGCTACCCTTGCATTTATCCAAGGTCTCAAATACAGAGCCTCAGCCTCCCCCTTGAAATCCTCATCATTAGCCATAACAGCAAGAATATTAACTTGTATGCATTTCTCATACAGCTCTTTTACATAAGGAAAACAACCAGCTATTCCCAGGTTGCAAATGGAGATGTAAAGAAGTGAAGTGACTTTGCAAGGTTGTGGAGCAAGAGAGAAGCCAGTAGCAGACCTCATGTGGAATTGCCCAGGGCAGGAATGCTGCCAGACCTCTCTCCTCTCCCAGGGAGAAGGTGGCCAGGACCCAGAAAAAGGCCATCCTCAGCCTCCTCCGCTTCCACACCAGGCTCTCATGCTCCGGAAGGCGTTAGACACGAGCACATGTGGGGCTAACAGAGCCAAATGAAGCACAAACTAGCCTTGATAGCAAGAATACACCTTTTGCAGAAAACTCACACTACTGCTTTGCTGAACAAGTGTTTGAATGGAGTGAAACCAACTGGCAGTTTTCATATGTGCTATTTGCAAGTGAACACAGCAGCTCCTTCACTGCACTGAGAAAACAAATAATCAGACCCCCAAATTCATGTTTTTTTTTTTTTCCTTTAGAAATAGCCACATTGTGTTGTTACATCAGCAATTGAAATATGACAGGGTGCTTGTGTTTATACTCAGAAGTCATATACAGATTCCATCTGTTCAACATTTGGAGCAAATTCGCAGTGATTACTCAGGCTGAAAATTGCTTTGGAGTTTTTGTCTGCTGTTATGTTGTTTGAAATAAATCACCGAAGTGGTACCTCACCTCTGAGCACAGTGACACACATGTCAGAGCATGAAGCAGCAGCTGCTTGCCTGGACTCAGGCTGTTCTGGTTTTCAAGGCATTCAGGGGCTGTTGACATTCATGGAGGGAAAGATTCCTGTCAATTTTGGGGAAATATGAGAAGAACTGAAGCTGTTGATGAGGTAATTAATTTCCTAGAGCTCTGTCTCTTCCAGCTGCACAGCCCATCCCTTAGAGGAGTCTGGGAGCTCTTTGCTAGGCATGGCAAAGACTCTGGGACAGAGTTGCTCAGCATCACTGGGCTGCAGCTGCATCGCTGCTGCCCTCAAGTCCGACAGAGAGGTCAGAGTGGGGCATAAACAATTCCAGCCATTCAGGCGGATGGGATCTGGGCTCACATTCAAATTCCAGACCCCAACAATCTCAGAGAATTAAAAAACTCTGGAGTTTGCTCCACATTTGCTGGTTGGACTTTAAATCAGAGCAAGAGAGAAAAATGAATTAGAAACCAATATAGGCAAGGGGAAAACGAGGAAGGAGAAAAATGATTTTCAGTCATTCAAACGCAGTTGAACATTCTCAGCTACAACTTCAGATAGAAATCAGAGAGGAAGAATTTAGCTGATTGGATTCTGGGGCAGAGAAAACTCCTATTAAAATGCCAGATGTTCATCGCTAGTCACAAATAAGGGTTAATCCCTGCATCAACATTATCCAATCCTTCAAAATCCTTGACTGATGGGAGGCTTTTTATGTGAAGGTAGGCTACTCTTCCAGCTCTCTGCCCAGCCTGTGAGATCGAGTCGAGTAAGGCAAGATGACTAGCTGCCACAGCTAACAAATTAGTAGGATGAGAGCTCAAAAGCCTGTGCTGCTCTGAGAATCAGGCTAACTGTGTGGGTGGGGAAGAGATGGGAAATGGGCTGGTGGGACTCGGTTTGCATTACCACCCCTGATCCGCTGCAAAACTTGTTGACAATGGTACTGCAGCCAGGCAGCTCAGGAAGATGAACAGCTTGGCTGGTGGAAAAACCTGTTCTCTGGCCACCCACACCATGGAAACCAGCAAGCAGTTGGCTTCAGATGGATAAAAGGCTATATCTATGGATGAAACACACTCAATTTAGGTAGTTGGTTAGGTAAAGTGACAAAGTTAGGCATCAGCCAAGCCCTAGCTAACACCCAGTGACTGCGGCGTGACTTGTGAGACACTGACACCGTGACACCATCTGCTTATGATTTATACTGAGCAGACTGCATATAGAAACAGATGGGAGGTGTCAGCTCTGATCAGAATTGCTATGCCGGTGATTCCACAGCACGTTACATGCTTTAGAAAGAGGAAGGGGGTTGCCGTTATACAAGCTCCATGTTAACCGGTGAATTAATCTTGCTGTTTCCCCACAAGGCTAGAGTTCTACTGTTACAGAGCTGCACCAGAGATCTTGGTTACTGCACCCAAGGCAACCAAAACCTGTCACACTGCGTTTTCAGCGAGACTCCAGGTAGTTGACAGAAGTTAGTTCAAAATTTCATGACCGCAAATAGAACTGATAATCATAGCTTAGATTCAAAAAGAAAAAAGGAAAATCCATTGGAAAGTCCCCCGAGAGGTGTCTCTCTCTGGAAGCAGGGCTATCTCCAGCGCTCATCACTGGGGGATGACCTGGTCTTCTAGCTGAGATCTGAAAATCTCCGCAGCTGGAGGAGATTTTTTTCTAAACGCTGGGCAGTGCATTCAGAAGCCAACACGCAACCAGAAAAGAACCCAGACTGTACATATGGCAAACCTGGCTTTGGATTGATGGCATGAACACCTAGCCCAGACACCTCAGAAAAGAGTTCGCTGCCATGGATGACACACAAGAAGACCCATCTTCCACATTATTACCCTCTATTGGAATAATACAACAGAAGCCAGACTTCACCATGCAAATCAAAGCGCTCATGGAGCACTATTCAAGCAGATTCTGGCCTGCTGCACAGTTGCTGACACACAAATCAACAAACACTAGATCAAGACGGTCAAAAAGGACACCACACACAGTGACAGCTGTTGAAACATAAACTAGACAACTACTCAAGAGTATCATTTTTGTAGAAACAAAGGCATTTAAATATTCTGAATTAGTTTATAATCTGTTTCACTTAGAAAGCCATTGTTAGGAGTGACTTCCAACGAGTTCTCTGAGCTCTGATGCTTTTTTCTCTTCTCTTTCCTCCTCTCCAGAGGCGTGCTCCAAGGAGTAGCAAGCTCAAAACAAGCCCTGATAGCTAGTGGTTAACTATAAAGATGAACAGGGCATGAATCTCCTGTGAGAAACCAGCCCTAGTGGAGGCTTTGATGCAATAACCTGACACTGCCATTTCAGCTCAGGACCCAAACACATAAGGCCAGGGTACAAATTTCACTGACTTGGGACAGCTCACAAGTCCACAGGTCCATCGCACACCATTACAAATCCGTGGCAGCTCTACTGGATTTAGGAATTATGAGCCCACAAGCGAGACAAGGCCTCTCCTCTTCCCTGCAGGAAGCAGTGGAGGAGTCTGCAGGCAAGCAGGGCACAACCCTCATGGATGAGGTGCAACTTCGCCATCTCACTTTCCACACCCTTAAGAATATACAATCTTGTCTGTGGTTATCGACACCTTAACCACCCTTTAACCTCCACTACCAAGGGACCTGGGCAGGTTCACACCAGCAGAACATTGACACCCACTCTTTTAATCATCAACACGGGCAGCAGAGCAGGTGAGAAAAGTGACACAGGTCCAAAAGGTACCACGTGGAAAAATCCTGCCAGGCTCCCCAGTGCCACCCAGCTCCCAGGACCTATCAGTGGACACATCCTCACCTCACCACAACAGCAAGTGCTCTGGCTCCTGGTTGGCCACGGGGCACCCGCTGGACTCAGGGATGCAAAACAGAAGATGACACCGCAAGAGTCATTATAGAAACAAAGCCACCACCAGTTGTTTTGTGGAAATGACTGGGTTTCCTGAAACGGTAGCAAAATGGAGCTCGGTGTGGCTTGGAGACGATGCGCTCCCCCCGGGCGCCATTGGGAGCAGCGGGAAGCGCCCAGGCCAGACACGGGTGCATTTCTGTTGTGAAATGCAGGGGGAAAAGCAGCTCGCCAGGCCCCCAACCTCATCCCGCTGCCTCAGGCCAGCTCTGCGTGGCCCCTGCCCAAGCATATGGGGAGCAGCAGCACCAAGGGCCTCCTCAGCCTCACTGGCGCTCATGGGGAGCTCGCAGCCATGTCTGCAGGGTGGGAATGGGCCATGGAGTGGTTGAGCCCAGCCAGGCATGTGAGAGGAGGGGAAAAGCTTGTGTTTTTTAACTTTCCTTTCGAATAACACGCACAATCTGTTCCAGGGACACCCGCTCAGTGAAAATCCCTGCAGAGGCTGCCTGCCAAAGCCTGTGAAAATCCCTTCTGGGAGCCTTGTCCGCTATTTCAGACACAGCCTGTGCATGGGAACACAAATCTGCTGTCCTCACCGAGGGAGATTACTCGGGCGGGATTTAACAGGCCTCGGCACATCTTCCTTCCCCGCTCCTCACACGCCACGGCTGCTCGTCACAGACGCGCTGGTGGCCCGTGCTGAGGATGTGGCTGTGGCGGGGACAGGATGGAGCAGCCGGGCTCCGCTCTGCGCTCCTCCCGAGGGCCTTGCCCCGGACTCCTCCAGCCACAACTTCAGCTTACGGAAGGGTCTGCGACGGAGAACACCTGAAGTCAAGGAATGAAAGTTTAGCAGGGCAGCTCCCTGCGGACCAACACGAAGCCTAAGGAAGTTTAACAGCAGCTCTGGAAAGTTATGTGAAAAAAATGCACATAATTTACAAAGAGGGGGTTTCTTTTGCTGAGCATCAATATGGAAAGCCATATCAGGGGCAAAGGTTTTACTGTGTTTTACTAGAGGATCAAAACTACTGACTATTTTGAATCCTATAGGACTTTTCCCTGCATTATATTCCTTCCAACAGTATCAGGTGGAGGGCTGGAACGAAACACGTATTTCAGTGCTTTTCCTCCTGGCAACTTGCTGGATTGTTTAAAACCAAAGGAATCCCCACGTTTCTTGGGATGTCAGAACATTGGCACACACAGACCTTTGCAACGCTTGGCACAAAAAGATGCTTTTTTTCACCACGTACTCAGGAGCACTGGGCCCTGCCAGCAAGTGCAAGCTGCGGCGCACAGATGTTGTTGCCATCTACTCCACCTGCTGGAAATAAGGCAACTCCCGACTGGATTAACCTCTTCCAAGTGCAATCGCTCTGAGAACTTAGCTCTGCTGATATCCTCTGGGATTCCTTAATATCACCCCTGGAATCAAGCAGTTCCTGGTCCTTTAAAGCTTCCCAACTTTCTGAACTAAATAATCAGAAGTCAATCACTGTTTTGGTGCTACATTTCAACTCTGTCAATATTCTTGATAATTCCTCCCATATATATAGGAAAGATTAGAATATGGCAAAAATGGGAAGTTTATCCAACTGAATTTAAAAGAAGAGTTGATTCAAATTGGTTCAACTTGCTTTGTCTGAATTAAGAATAGATGAAATAATCACAACGAATGATAAATAGGTTGCTGAGTTGAGGCTGCTTACACACATTTGACATATTACACATAATAATAATAATCCACACTCACCATTCTTCTCTAAGAGGGGAAAAAAAAAATCAGATACCCACACCACTTTTTTCTTATGGCAAGTAACTAGCACACAATTTCACATGTTTTTCCAGTTTTAAATCCACTGTAAGGCACTGAACTTTGAGTTGAAACATAAGCTTTCAAAAGGTATTTAGCATCCTATTTAAAATTCGACCCAGTGGGGAAGCCGCCCTGTCAAGTGCTATTGCACTCAGTTGTTAATTACCTTCACTGTTAACGTTTTGCATCTTACTTCCAGGGTAATTTCATTTTGAAGAGATGATGGGTTATTATCATCCCTTTGGCTGCCAAGCAAAGCACTCTCCATTAGCAGAAGTGTCACAATGTGGATGTTTATCAGCTGAATAAATTATTGCTTAGCCCTCCTGTTAAGCTAGCCATATTTCTTATTACTCTTGAATTCTTCTTTTCCAGTTGATAAAGAGGAAAATGGAACACGGCCGAAAACTAAATGAGTCAATAGCAGAGCCAAGTATGCCCCTCTTGGATTCCCAAATCTGTTTGTGACAGTACTTTAGAAGTACAAGCTGACATTTCCACTTCTCTCCCAGTGCTATTTAATAATAAGCTGTTAGGAGTTGGACAATCCAAGTACATTGGGGAAAAGAAAGTGAAAGAACGCATGCACTATGAAACCAGTATTTTGAATAGCTAGCTCATTCAGATGAGCTAGTAATGACAATAAAACAATATCTTGTGTGACTCAAAGAACAAGCAATGGTCATCATGAGTTATATAGTCCATTACGGTCAAATGAGTTTTTGAATAGCTGTCTCATTCTTTCATCCTTGTAATCTTTGTGGGGATCAGGTGTAACATTAGGGCTTTTTATCCATCAAAAGTGCTGTATCTCCACTTTTCTATGATCTCTGATAATATATTGACTGAAGAGAAATTATTTCAACCATTAGGCTACTTGGAAAACAGCTATATTTATCGCTCCAAGCATTTCAGAACAATCTGAATGGACATTTTTATTTTTTGCAAGAGAACAATTAAAGTTGTTTCATGAAGAATTTTCTAAGATTTGAAGTCTGTTTCATATACTGCTTCTATGATAATCCAAGAAAAGTAGTAGTTTGTTCAAAAAAACAGGACCTTGTATTAGATAAATGTATTTAAGAAAAAAAGTTCACATTTTACAAAGATATCTTGGTAGAAAGAACTTTCTTTGGAAGAAAGTTCTTTTATTACACTAAATTTCTCCCTAGCGTCTTAAATTAGTTTCTGAAAATTCAAATATCATAAAATTTCCCTGGTAGAACAAAACTAGTTGCAAGCATATTTCTCAGAATACCTCTGCTTTATCAAGTTTTCTCTTCAAAACAGTACCTAGCTTTCTATAACTTACAAAACTTCTTCCATCTCTGGAGTTTTATCAATAATAATAAGACATTGAAAAATATGTAGTGATCTATTAGTACATGGGAAAAGGAACTGACACTGATAGAAAGTAAATATCTGGCAACGGGAATTACAGAGAATTCTCTGGTAATCACTTAGAATATCTTCTGTGGATCTGCTGGTCAGCATATATGGTGAATCCCTATTTCCATCACGGGTTAGAAACCCTTCCTCCCTTCACACTGGCATGTATTTTGATGCAGCCTCAATACATACCTGCTCTGACGTTGCTGGCTTACCAGCTACTGCAGTATTGCACTTTATGTGCATTAACACTCTAATACTCACTGCACATTCTTCTTTCTCCACACTTTTTTTTACCTGCAAGTCCTTTCTCCTCTGCACAGCGCTCATCCAGTGACCTCCTCCTGTGACCTGGACACCAGCCCCTCACTGTGCCCCGAAAGGCTCAAGTCTTGAGCATAACATGCCACATGTGGCATGTGTAGGAAGTTCTCATCACATGCATAAGATATCTATTAAAAAAAAATAGGTCTGCAATAACATATCAGAAGAATACAACCATTCACTGAAGACACTAAAATATAAATTTACTCATCCAAACCTCAGACTTAATCTCTCCCTGCCATACAAAAAGACTCAAAATCATTTTAAAGTTATGTTTATTGACATGATTTGTCAGTTAAATAGAAAAGGTCAAATAGTACCTGCTGCTTCTTGCCAAGGAAGGTGCTTAATGAATTGCAAGTTTATTCATGGAACTGTTTTAAAGCATCCATTCATTTCCTTATATGATTTTTTTTCAGGATTTCTTAAATAAACAACAAAAACAAGAAAGTGGTAAACTTACATTCCTCTCACTTCCATTTTGAGATAACCTATGTGATAATAAGCTTCCATTAAATGTTAATAAAATAAATGTTACATAATTCACTACCCAGCAAGGACTAAGCAGGATAAAACCAGACACTAATGACTGTTTGTTCAGGATTAATGATAAGCATTGGATTAGTTGACGGCTTCTTGGTATCTGCATCTCTCATCAACCACAAACTTCAACTGCAAAGGACTAGTGCCACCTTTAGATGAAAATCAGTATTAAAACTCTCTAAGTGTTGCCTCCACACAGATTTTGCATTTGCAATCGAGAAAGTTACAAAATTTCAAACCAGAAAGTTTAAGGACATGGCCTTCCCTGTTCCTCCCCACACCCCCCCAAAAAAAAAAAAAAAAAAAAAGTTAGTGAAGTCAGTGAAACTATTTTAGTCAGTGAAACTATCTACCTAAGTCCAAGCAAAGATATAGCTAACCAACTCTTTTCTTGGTATTGCACGCATTTTCACAACATCCTTACCTGCAGTAATCCTCACTTATCCAGCAGCAGAGATAGCCAGAAAAGTCACTATCAATTGTAACATTTGCAGCATGTAATTTGCTTAACAGGTAAGAAATACCTTCATTTTCAAATATGGTATTCAAATGTAGTTTAGGGAAAAACAAAAACAAAAAACCCTACCACGTATCTTCTACCTAAGCATACGGAAGCAAGAAAACTCTTGTTTCAGGCAGAGCTCACACTATGTTAGATTCATGCTCAGTATTACCAAAGAGAGCAAAGACTAAGCTAAGTTCCCACAGAGAGGCAAATGATACTATCTGATAGCTTTGAATATGCCACTTCCATGTGGATATTGACTATTACATGTAAACATCATTTTGCCTTTAACAGTATCATTTCCAGTTCTTACTGGATTTTCTCCTAGAGACTCTGCACTTGGACAAAAAAATGTGATCAACTATACACTTCGTATGTTCAGATGTATTTGTACAGCAAAAAGAAACAGATGCCACTCAATATACATACAAAGCTAAGTGACAACTTGAAAAAAACAGGCTGGAGCAAGTCAAATCAAAAGGGACTTTTCTTGATGATTTCCCAGTGCAACCAATTAAGTCTCTTCTTTGCACACTGCATGGCTTTGTTTTTCATTTTTTATGATTTCCTTTTTTCCTAACAATTTCTCTAATTTCCAAAGGGGTGAACAGACCAGTATTTGCTATCAGCTAATGAGAGGCTCTGTCATCAATGTCCCCAGCATGACTGCTCAAGTTTTAATGCCTCTGATATCAGAGCAAAGTTTGCCCTCCTAACTTTTTCATGCTCTATGCATGCATCTCCTACCACTCTAATTGAAAACTCAGGCACACCTGCCACAAAAGTTACACATCAACAAATAATTGAGGTGAAATCACCAACACCACATGGGCCATCAAAGAACGCGCAGAAAAAGGCTCAGTTGCCCAGTTCAGCTCTAACTAATGTTCTTCACCTATCCTACAGGTTTGTCTAGTCACAATAGTCTGGAGTTGCCATTAAACTATCTCCTTTAGAACCCACCCTGAAAATATCCACGAAACCTAAGTTTAAATCCCTGCACTGACAGCAAGTCACAGACAACAGGCTTACGCCAATACTACTGTCAACTCATTCATGCGGGTCTCTGATGAATGATTTGCTAGATATTCATGGTAACAGGGTTTAGTAACTTGCTCCATCAGAATAAACACCTGACTTGAAAATCTTGTGGAAGAAAATAAAAGGCAAAGAAATTAATATGGAAAGCAGCCCATTTACATGCTGACTGGAACATATGTATATATAGTTCACATCATGCAAGTCTAGTTGTTGATAAGACAAGTTTTCAACCTTTCTTTGCTGGGTTCATTATAAACACATTTATTCTATTTATAATTCACTGTGTGCAAATTATTGGCCATTTATGAACTCTGAGTACTTCATCTAACCCATTCTCAAAATCCAGAGTTTCTCCATGTAGTTTACACTCATGCATGAGCGCCACTGGTCACTCAAGTCCAAGTGGTGAAAGTATTAAGTCAGAAGAGTCCTGAAATACTTGCAACGACAAGTCCATCAAACCAAGGCTATATGACCCTAAATTACATTCCAAAGCAGAAGGGAATCTGACCAGTCCCAACCAACAGCAAGACTTATTTACAAACACTTAAGCTGACACTGACTCATATCTTGTCTACTCCAATTTTGCTGACAGTGTGACCTATTTGGTGAGTGCTAACTAAGACACAGTGCTCACAGCAACACGTTACATGTGTTACCTCTGACTGCAACCAGATCGCCTTCAAAGATTGTTACCTCATATACAAACCAGAATCTGAATGCAGCAACAAAATTGAGCAGATGTAGAAAAATCCATCCAAAAGCTGGGTAAATACTTGGCCAGTATACCTGGCCTTTGAGACTGGCTAGTTTGAAGCATCAACTGTACCAAGAGAAAAAGCTCTGTAGATGCTTCCAAAAATTCATCAGAGCACCCAGCTCACGGTAAAGAGGCAATACTCCACTAGAATCACAGTATTTTACGCCCAAATATAAATGATACCAAAGTTACGAGCTTACAGTTGTATCACAGTATCTAAATATGCTCTGCATTACCTTACCCCCAAAATCTGGGTTATCCTAACCCATTGCTAGGATGCTACTAGAGGCAGAAGCTAGTAGGCTGAAAGGGAGCTTTGCTCCCCTTTTTCCTTCTCTTCTTTCTGCTATTCTTCTCTTTCTTCATCAAACTACCAGGACTGATGTGAGAGCTCTGCTAAGTGGTAAAGGAGGAATTTTGTTCACTGGCCTCACATTATGGTCTCCCTGTAGGATGCTGTCTCAGGAGCACTGCTGGCTTCCCAGAATCAAAACACCACCTCCCACTGCACGTGAGCACATCTCTACTACCCAGAACCCAGGAAGCAGCTCAGCCTCTCTCTGAAAGGTTTAATAACAGCACAACTCCAAATGGTGTAACAACACAAAAAAAATGTGTATCTGGAAAGATGAGAAGATGTTATTACTGACATACAGTGAGGTTTAATAAAACAATATGCAAAATACTGCAAAGTCAGTAAGAGCTTTCAAAATACCACCCAAAGAAATTGATTTCTCCCATTCAACTCTGCCAGAAATCCTCTATCCACCACGCCTTATGTCAACTCCTGGGCTTTTGAGCTCGGTTCTAAGCATTTAACCCTGACAGCCTCCCCCCTCACCCTCCAGTGTGCACCCCTCCAGAGAGCACACTGTACTGCAATGCTCAGCTTGAAAACTGCACAGAGAAAAGCCTGACTGAAACCATAGACACATAAGGCTTCAGCTCACATTCTGTTAGTGTCTGTTTCTAGACAAGTTCATCTGTTGCCTTTGAAATCTGCTGTCTCCTTCCAGCCTAATGGCACTGTAACACAAAAAAGCTTCACAGTAGTTTAGTTCCCAAAAGCATCAAATTCTATGTAATTTACTGGTCTTGGGAGAAAGCATACTGCAAATGTCCCACACACAAAGATTTTAGCAAATGTGACTTTGAAAAGGTCAGTAATGTTGCTAATTAACCATGAATTGCTGGCACAATTTTAAGCACTCACACAGGCTGCAGTCCCCCTTCCCACTCACCAGGTCAGTGGGACTGAAAGATGAGCTCAGAGTGCTGCAGGTCACCTACCTTTCATGGCAAAAATCCAGTGTAAACGGGCAACAAATCAAGTAGAAATACTCCAACTTCCAACCTGCTTTTCCTCTCCCCCTGAGCTTTGCCACTGTCCTGCCTGGGGGCAGGTGATCAGGGTCCCTCAGGGATATTCCTGCTGCAGCACCAAGCACCTCCTTCACTAGCCAAGTTACAACAATACAAAGCAACATTAGTTATTAACAGAAGGCTAGCTCACCTAGAATACTTGTTTTCTAATTACACTAACGGCTACACTAACAGTAACCAGATGGTAAACAGAAAAAGCTAGCTAATTTATGCTAATAGTTACTACCCAAACAAATGAACTAGGCAAACCAATTTGGCTGGTTTTACTCACACGTGCAGCAGTCAACATACACTCAATGTCCAGGCAGTAACTGTGGTCCTGCTGCCAAAGGCCAGCAGTTGGGACTCTGAAGAGACCTGCCTTACTCTTGCTGATCCCAAGCAGTGATCCCATAGTTGGGTAAGGGGGAGTTAACTCCAGACCACAGCTAACACTGCCCAGGCAGCAAGTGCTCACCTTCTCTCTCTGAGTCCTGGCATCCTGGCAGGTCGTATCTCGAAGCCTTGACATCCCCACTGTCGATCCCCAACAGCGGCGTGGATAGAAGCTGGGAGCACGCCCTACACATTTCAACCTCCACAAAAATGAAGCTCCAGCGTTAACTTCTTAACATGTGGCATATATGCACAATTTACACCTTTTTTCTTTCCTTTTCAATTTAATACCACCTTCCTCATATCTACTCTGCACAAGCAGTAGAACAGTTTAAAAGAAATTGAAGTATTACACCCCTTGTCCCATCACAGGGCAGTAGCCTCTGGAAACACCATAACTCGGAGCGTATTTTGAAAATGTGAAGAATTAATGAAAACAAAACAATACCCCAGAAGTAAACAACCATTTCTCACAAGAACAAAAGCTGTTCTTCTAGAAATCACAATTGTGAAAATTCATTTCTGAATTTCTATGACAAAGACGAAGTTAACTCTTCAAGATGTTAATTCACAGAAGCAGCAAAGCCGATTCGAGGTCAGAGGGACTGCTATCAACTCCAAAAGGGAGAGGATTAGGATCATGCTTTGCAATATTAGTGGTTTTTGACTGCAACAGAAACTAAATTTAGATCCAGTTACATAAAAATACTAATAGCCTTAATACTTTTAATCAGCATAAGAGGTTTAGAGATGTACAAATGATTCAAAGTCTGTTGACTAGTTTTATAGTGCATTTGCAATATTGTGCATTAGTAAAATCATGGAGATTATGAAAGAAATACTGTAATATAATAAAATTATATAAAATGTGGAAAGAAGGCTACACGGAATGGCTCAAACTTTGTTACTAATAGCAGTTTTTCCAGGCTGCACCAAGAATGGCATTTGTCTCTACAGCTTCCTGCAGCACAGGACCTGAGTTAGGTAACACAAGGATCCAGTTGGTTCAGGAAAAAGCCATTTTTCCCCCCTTTTCTTTCTTCTCTTCCTTCCTTTCTTAGTGCAGTGTTAACTTGTGTGATCCCCCAAGGAGCACACAAATAAAGCACTTATTATCTTTCTACTGTTGCACCAGAGTGATGCACGAACAGCACAACAGCACCAGGCAGTCTGGCAGGCTCTCCAATACGAAGTCCAGTGTGAGGATGTGCAATGTGCTCTGCCAGCTGTGCAGCTTCTGCAGGAGCACAAAAAAACCCACTGATTTTTAAGAGCTATTTGATCATTATGGCTTACAAGGCACTTGGCAATTACAGAGTATTAGCCTCATCACACTCTTTTTTCATTAGCAGCAAAAAGTTTCCTGACAACAGAAAATGCATCAGTGTTGTCCTAATGCAATTAATTACTCGAAGCTCAAGTAATTACTCAAAGTAATTGTTTTCCAAGGAATACTGTAAAAATGTGAGCTAGGAGGCCATGTTGTCATATGGGTCACATTGTGAAAACACTTTCCTAGTCACATCCTGAGGCATCAGTACAGCTCCCGCTGACCAGCTAAATGCTGCTACCTTTCTTTGCTTGAATAGATCATTGAATAATGTCATTAGAATACATTCCTTAAAAGCCTGTTTCTGACAATACACTGGCAGAAACAGTAATGAGCCAGCTGAAAGTGAGGTCTACTGAATTTTAGGGATGATCAAGTTCTATATAAATTCCATAATTTTCTTTCAAGGATCTTTTGAAATCCTTGGTACGGTTTTACTCCATCATTTGAGTACCACTACTGATACAAGGGTTTGTCTGCCTTTCTATGAAATTATTTCTGAGAAGCTTTACTAATATAGCTGAATATCCTGTAAAGTTTCTCCAGATTAACTATTTTTTTAGAAAAAACAAACCATTTTTGAACCAATAATTGTAAAATATATTTTAAAAGTAGTACTGTTCTCTGGCTAGTAACTTTGGAAGCCAACTGTTTTTTCTAGAAAAAAAAGAGCTAGAGTGAGAAGCAGTAGCTTCCCCAACTTGGCAAACAGCTATAGCTTTACAGGGAACCACAGCTTTAAGCAAACTCTGCAAGATGAACGTTCAAATTTTACATCTATTAAGTATTTTTTTTTCTTGGGAGGAATATGCTGGTATCTATGCTTTCTCTAGATCAGGTTATTAAGATTCGTTAGCAATCTTGTTCTGATTTACACAGCACAGCAGTGTCCTAGATGGCCTACAGCTATTTCACAATACTATGGTTTACAGCTGCTGAACCAACTGAACTCCTTGCACAGAATGTAACCAAGTTAAGCGACTGCTCTGAGAAGATGCCTGAGGGCACCAGCTTGAGAAAATGATCTCAAATATATATACACACAATATATATATTTATTCACACACTGTGTTTTCTTGGAACTATTTGTTCATGGTATTCTTTGACATAATTGACACATAAATATCACCACAAGTTCATTCGATATAACCAAAAGAAAAATTCTACTGAATTAGCATGTAATAAACGATACTGATTAAGTTTAAGATGGAGATGGGATAGCTACCTAGCTATGAATGTTTTGACTGGACATTAAACGTGTCTTTTTTCCTACCTATTAAATGCCAGCATGTGCACCATAGCCACTACCACACACAGAACTCTAGGACTCCTTGATTTCCCCATGCAAATTTCAAAGACAATTTTAAGAAAGCTACTGTTGATCTTATGCTGAAGTAAAATGAAAGTTTTTCTAACTGAAATTACCATATTTCCAAATTTCTTTGGGGGGGCTGTGTGTGCGTGTGTGTCTGAAAGACCTATTAAGAGAAATTTGCAGCACTTCACAAAACCTGCACTGGAAACAATTAAAAGATCATTAAGCTGAATTTGCACTACAGAAATCAAGTATTTTCTCTGTTAAAATTTTTGTATCCTAGACTTACAGTTATATACCAACTATATATATATATACACACACACACACACACACCCCAACTATACTTTTTGGCAGATGCTGAGCTAAATATCATTCAGCTGCTGAACCACAGATTCAGCTTGTATCACTTAAGAGGATTACATAAGAACAGGCAGGTTATTACTTTTAAAGCTCACACACTTAACTTGCTTCCTCACATTTTGAGCTACCATGAATCCCTCCTTTCGAGGAAAACTGCTATATATCTCTTTTAAACTACTACTAAGAAATAAAATGATTTTACTTTGTAATATAGCAGCAATACATAATCTATCACAGCTAATATAATTTATAATGCATTGCATGAAACATCTAGTTCTCCAAATGTTCGTATCTCCCATATTTGTCAAACTTGCAAAAAAAAAAAGTCAAGATCAATTAACAATAGATATTTTAAATACTGTATCTGTGTTCCTCCTCTTTTACTATGAGCAAACGTTATGGTGTTATAGGCACTGATCAGTTAATCTACACTAACAGTTTATAATAACTGTTTTATCATGGCAAGGAGGGCAAAGTGTTAAGACTTACCTGAGCATGTCATGAAAAATTTCTCCAGGCAGCAAACTTCACAGGAGATGATTTTCAATAAAAGCATGAGTTACTACACAAATGAATTGAATTACACTGGAAAGAACAAGCACTTTTTTTTAAAAAAAAATAAATAAAACTGCCCACTACCGAGCCAACTACCAAGTGCTGTATTTACAGCAAAAAATCCACTCAGAGACTCCTATTTACAAAATTAACTGTAACAATGCACGCTTTGATCCTTCAATCATATTTCTTACAAACAGAATGGTTCTCAGATATTAGTATTTCAAATATTTGTCAAGTCAAATGGCAAAAGGCAATTTAAAAAATATATTTTTATCTACAATCTACTGTTTCATTATCACATTTTGTGCTACCAACAGCTCCTTATAAATCTTGTTCCCAGATCAGGCAATAAAATTCTTCTTATTGGAACTGTTAGATTTGTTTGCCTGATCACTCACCACCACCACCTTTTTTGAACTGCAAAAATACCAGTAGCAGCCATGAAACAGAATACCATGCAATTTTCAAACCTCTTCTGTAAGATTTCTTCTGCTAAAGTCTCCATGTCTCATGCTTGACCTTTACAGAATTCTCCTCAGGCAATAAACACTCCCCCTTTCCCAAGTGAAATATTAATATACTTTGTGTCATGCCTCAGAGTGATCTTGATTCTGCAAAAGAAGTTTTAGGGTAGAACCATCACAACAATTACTTGGATGAGTGGGGGGCACCTTAGAATTGCATATGCAAGTGATGAAGTGTCTGGCAGCAATTAGAGTTAGCAGAGGACAAATATTACCTTGCCAAAAAAATTCTACCATCAAGGGGCGGCTCAGATGTCCTCCTATCACTCTTGATTCCAACTGAACACAAGAGATACCAACTTTCCCTCTATTAAAAGCATATTTTGAGAAGAGATTCTGGTATGTCTAAATATTGCTCAGAGAGGGGAAAATACAAATTTTCAGCTTCACCTCACCTCAAGCACATGCTGTCAAAGTAAAGTGATTAAAAATGAGACTGTCACCCACAAAGCTATTTAACCTCAGGGTAAAGCTATATTTAGATGATGGGAACTGATTAGTTTAATTTATTTCTTCTCCCTTTAAAGAGTTCTGCTTCTGTATTCCCTTAGTCTTTGAGATCTGTCTTCACATCTAGGAGACAGGGAAGGATGGTAAGAAAGAATGAAAAAATTAAGATTTGCTCACAAATAGTGCCTCTGGGGAAAGAGTCTCTCCCTTTCCTGCGTCTCCAGACCTCCTAACCTTTTCCTAGCTGCAGAAATTGAATTACTGAAGATATCTGAGAGGAATTATTTTTAAATGGCTAGTAATTTACAGAACCAAATTTGACAATAAATTAATATTCTTACCCTCAAGAGCAATAAAGCGAAGTAGCTGAGGATATAATACTCCCTGTAAGATATTTATCAATGAAGAAAGCACCTAAGTCAGGAAGTATACCTTATGGCCCATGGCAGCAGGACATGCGGGAATTCAGTGTTCAATGCCACTAGCCTCCTGTTAATCTTAGTTGCATTTGAACTAAAAGTTTAAAAGAAAAAGAGGTAGAAATGCAGATAGACAGCATGACCACAAACATTTCTTTCTTAAAAGGAGTGCTATTTTAAGTATGATATCCTAAAGGGTTTTTTTCTATTAACAACACATTCTACATAACCACATGTGATCTCCCCTCAGCCCAAGCGCTCAAGGTAAAGTTAAGGCCAATATGATTATGTACAAAATAACTCACTTTATAAAAGTTCCATTGTGTCGGAAACAGAAGTAATACAATGGTATTCACCAACAAGCATCCAGTATCAAGTAGATTTACATAGCATTGCTACAAAATAGCTACAAAAGAGTATTTCTAAGCAGTTCTGATTGCCAGTACCAAAATGAACACTTTTTTAAAACTGTGGACAAAAGTGCTAAGCTGTTTAGCTAACTCTAGCCAAGATTTTTCTTTTTTGCAATAGAATAGATGTTCTCACTCAACATCACATTTTGAAGTTTTCTGTTTTTAATACCTAGTTCCAAGATATCAAAAAACAAAACACCTCACAAACATGGACTTCAGTTTTAAGTTACTACCCTAAACAGAATAAATAGTCTGTAGATCAGATAAAAAGGATTATTGACTATTAGTCAAAAATGAATTGCAAGGTAAGGTATCTTTCCACTGATAGCCCATAGGGCTATATTTTGCCACTTGTCAAGAGATTTATTTTAAACATACAGACACACAACAGCAATGTAATATGCGGTCTATGTAAAAACAAGCAAAAAATACCACACGCACTCCCCAAGCATGTGGTTCACATGTAGATGCAGAAAAAGGATTAAACAGACTCTCCAAGGCTATTATAATGCAGAAGTTCCATCAACAACATTCCCTCAGCTTCCTGAGGGAGGGATCAAGCTACCCAAAATAGTGCTTGTCTTCACTTAAAAAGAAGAGTCAGTCCTTAGCATCAGCAACTACACTAAATCCAATTGTCAAAACATGCAGCTAATATGAAACCTGGCATAAAAAGCATTAAACATATCACATGAAGTCAGATTTCAAGGTGAACGATATCCCTGAACTCAGCTCAATGCACACTGAACATAGACAGCAATACATAGATGAAACTGTTGAAATTACTAAAATCAGAACTTGACAGAGCACAAATTTGGCATAAGTAACTTTTATCTGTTGCAGACAAGTTCTATAAGCTTTTAGAGTTACTCCGAAGTACACATTTACTAGATTTCAAACTGCTTGACAATTTTGTCCAGTTCTCTCTTTATAAGAGTACATTTTTGAAGTCATTCTCAATCTAAGACTAATATTTCATATAGTATAAGAAATGCTGTTGTGGAATAAATCAGTAAGATGAGGCAGCTGCAACATTAATATGCACACAGGTTAACACTAAGAGAAAGTTTAGCTTCTAGTGACCTATTAAAAACTTATTTGAACTAAATTCTACTGTGTGAAAGAAGGGACTCTCCCTAAGCAAATCCATCCACATTTCCCAATCTAAGTTTTAGAACAAAAGAATGACTTTTATATTTTCTACACTCTTTTAGCATTGAATCTATCAAGCCAAAATGTGTCCTAATTGAACCTTTCTTGCAGAACATTTGACAAAGGCAGAAAACGCAGGTAAAATGTACTATGCAGGAGACAAATCACAACTATTTGAAAATCAGCAACATGGAATGTACCTGCAGATCTGTGCAGGGCAACAGTTATTTACATGTTCAGGGTAATTAACTGTCCATTAAGAATTACTTTTCCCCCATATAAATTAGAAAACTATAAAAAGTCAGAACTGGGAAGACAGAAATTTCCATTATCTTTTAAAGTTCAAGTCAACATATCTTTGCAGCACTTCCTTTAGACAATAGCATATTGCTCATATAAAAGGTCTCTTATCCTATAGAAGTCCTGGCAGAGGCAGCCTTCCAATCCAATGCGTCCTGTTTCAGTCTGAAACAAAAGACAAGATTCAAGTGATTATCTTTATGTCACGAGATACTTAATTTTCATTTTGAATATATGCAATTAACTATTTACTGAAAAGTTTAAGACACAGAAGACCTACCCTGCGAACGGCCACCAGGTTGTTGCACACGAGCACCCCTCCTACAAACTCAGCCTGAATACCTTCCCGCAGAAGAACTTGCTTGAAGTCAGACAGCCTTGGCTCGTTCATAAACACAGACTGATGACCAAGAACCTTGAAACAAGGCACAGAGTTATAAGCACTCTGCTTCAACCTGTCACTTTCCCAGATCTCCTCATTATTCAATTGGCAACAACATGGCCCATGAACACACTACAGGGTCATAAGTTAAAAAATTAGTTCCTTTCTGTCATTTGCCACAAGATCTTTGTGGAATAGGAAGGCCTTAGAAGCCATTAAGCAAGAGAAAGGTTTTCACCTGTGTTCATGCTTAAGACAACTGTAAAGCTGCCCCTGAAGATCTCTCTTGTGAGCCACAACAGACACAGGGACAGACCTGCAGCAGTGCTGCTGGCAGTATATATTGATAGGACACTTGTCCTAAGTCAAAGAAGCCTTCACAGCTCAAATTTATCAAGCTATGAAAACAGGCTGTAATTCTGAGTATGCAAGAGCGTCTTCAAGTAACACCACAGTGAGGAGTCATTTTATTAATTATACATGCACAGTATTTTCATTTAAGCATAAAGATGGAAAAGATTAAAAGAATTAACTCCCAAGCCACTATACAGAAGCAGATATACATGTTTCTCAAAGATGGGTATTATTACTTACAATAAATGAGGCATTTTTCACAACATCAAGAAAACATACCATACCCCAAGAGAGACTAAGCACCAGCTGGCTTCCAAAGCCACAAACACTAACTAACAATAAAAGTGGTAACATTAACTCTGATCTTATATCCACAACTGGTGGATATACCAGACGGTAACTGAATTATGTTTGGCATTAGTAATGGACACAAAAGAGTTCTCACCATAAAAAGATCAAATTTTCAGCAAAGAACAGTATTGTCTTTAAAGAAAAGTTTCATGTGAACTTTTCTTTCAGTAAAAACAGTACTAAGCTCTAAGCACTAGAAAGACATTTGAACACAAAAGTAAAAAAAAAAAAAAAAAAAATCCAAACCAGTTAAGTTTCTGTACCTCATGAGGTGGCAGAGGTTCCAAAGTAGGAATGATCTCACTCTCCTCACACATTTCCTTATCATCATCCCCAAACAGGCTTTTCATAGCCTTTTGCTGTGCAATGACACTGGAATCTGAAGAAGGCATGTCCACCTGCATTTCTAGGTCTTCATCTTCCCTCAGCTCTCCCTCTTCCAAAATAACTCCAGTGTCCACTTTGGAAACTCGCATGTCCAAGACACCATCTATCCAAGCCAGCTCAGCATCTTTGGCTTTGCAGAACTGAAGGGAGCTGACCAGGGAATCTTTTAACCTGACCTAGATTGGACAAAAGTAAAAACACTACTGATTTTGCAGAAAACGCAACAGATATTTCAGAGTCCCTAACTCCAGGCCCTAGAAATAAGCAGTTTTCCTCTCAATGTCTCTGAACACTTTTAGTTCATAGTTCTTTAAGAGGGAAAGGAGAGAATCAGTATCACCAAGATGTTAAATACTTACCAATTATGATGTGGGGAGCCCTCATCTCACTACTTGAAAGTAAGCAACAGTAACTTTTTGTACTACTTAAATGAAAAGAGTTTTCACGACTACAAGGTTGAGTTAAACTTACAGTGAGAGCAATCTCCTTTAAAATCATCTAAAATATTTTTCTAGTGCCTAAGGAGTTCCTCAGTCAGTCTTTGTAAGTTTACGAGAAACTGGTTTTGAACAGATTCAGGTGATTGAACAGCAACTCTAAATTGCAAACCAATATGCAAGTGGTAATTAGCACTTTATTAGAAAAAGAAATTTTGTAAAAATCAGGCCACCCAGAAGACACTGCCATTTCTGATGCCCCACACTTTTTCCTAATTCAGTGTCTCCAAACTACATCCATTCTGAAAAAAAAAAAATATAAAAATATCAAACAGAAAAAAATAATTCTATGCAGAAGATAAATATTTTTGTAAAGAGGAAACTGTATCTATTAAAATGCTTTTCAGAGAAGTATTTTGCAAAAATTAGAATCCTGTTATTTCTAATGCACTAAAAGTTTTTTTTAAAAAAAAACATACACACAGAGAACACTGCTGTTTTGAGAACAGCTCTTCTTGAGATTCTAAAAGCAACCCCAAAAATCAGTTTACCCCAAAATCCTGTGCTTCAAATATAAGCATTAGAAGTGTGTTAAGAATTCCGTAAAGCAAACTGACATTTCCACAGACTTTTACACAAGTAAAAGTTTCCAATATGTTACCTGGTAGATGTGAGTTTCACTAGTTGCATCTACAGTTTCATGTAGTTTGGGCATGTAAACTTTAATATCTTTTCCGCCAAAAGCTCTACAACACTCTGCAAGGTCCAGACTTGCTTCAGGGGGTCCATGGACAATGATCAGCTGTCTTGGTTTCATTTGGTTAATGATTTTTTTTATTGAGTCACCATCTGAACGTCCTTCATAGTCAATATAGGTAACTCTAGCTCTAGTTTCAATTAAAAAAAAAAAAAAAAAAAAAAGAGTTTAAGAAGTTGGAGGTACTTTGAGATATTTAAAACAGAATAAACAAAAGGTGCCAGCACAAGGTATACTTCACAGCTGCATAGCCATCATAGATGAATAGAAATATAGATCATAGACAAAACACAGGATTGTCAAATATCAGCATGCGTGCATAGCTTAACTCTAACTGCTTTCGAGGAGTTTATAGTGTTACCTAAAACTTCATAGAAGTATAGATTGTTTCTGGACAATGTTTTCTAGAAATACATTTGCACATTACATAACAATACATTTGACTAACTGTGCTTACATACATGCAGCATTGGCTGTCTTGTCTCCCAGCCTCCCATTCGTCCCTATTACATAGTCCAACAGCAACAGAAAAAGAAAAGCGACTAGCAAAAGAAGTTTCAAAAAAGGGACAAGCTTGAGCTGGTTCCCAATCCATGTATTCCTTCTTAGCAGCTGGCAACACCCAGCACCATGAGCGTGAGCACATCAGAGATCAGTACCAGAGATCCCTTCACACTATGATTGAACTGCATTATTGAAATTGCTGCATTTTGCCCGGCACAATTTTATATTTGCATTGTGATTTTAGTACAAAGCTCTATCAACTCTGCTAAATCACAAGCTCTGTGTAACAAATACCTTCAAATAAGCAAACCTAATATTACATGACACCCTCTGTACATGGAATGTCTAAAAGAAATTGGGAACTGACACTGGAAGAGTGACCAAGCAATTGAACGCTGGTTCCACCTGTCTTCCCATCAGCACCTTCTTAGCTATGAGGCTACCTTAATGAAGAACAAAGCCACTCACTTGATTTCCATGGACTCTGTTGCTGAAATACATTTGGTAGGAACATCTGATAAATCCTGGTCCATAGGTTCATCTCCATTTGTCAAACCAGACTCTAGTTTGCTTTTTTCTTCTTCTGTTGCTTGAAGTTCTGGAACCAGGAAATCCTCAGGTCTAAAGGACAAGTAGTGTTTTGGTTTTGAATTGTCTTATAGGAGCACCCAAGGAGTACTTAGTATAGAAGCAATGCCTACTGTATTGCTACTGAGATGCTTTATAAATCAGGGTGAGCAGTATTATCGCACATGCCTTCACTGTATCTATATAAACAGAGCTCACTTGGAAACAATCACTTTGTATCTTAGAATCCCACTATGCGGAACACTAGAAGATGTAAGGATTTTAGCAAGCATTTAATTTCAAATAGGGCAAATATTGCTTACTCTTCCTAGAAAAAGTTATGTTTCTTCCTCTTGTAATTACCTATAATTTCCATAAATTCATAACAAAAACAAGAATATAACAGGTTCAAAGGGGTATTTCTACCTTCTCCCTTGTAAAATAAAAAACAATAATTGTCCTTAAGTGGAGCACATTCTAAAATGGCCAAGGATCAGCATCCTGCAGTTTCCATCCTATCACGAGCCTCCCACAAAACTTAGTGCAAATTACCTTTTCAGCTACCACATTGTAAGAGCAGGTAATAGTTCTGCAAAGCAGAAACAATACTGATTTTCTAAAAGTTTTTACTTTTGAATTATTTTATAACTACTCTATTATGCATTACATTTTCCCCTACATACTTGATAATCTCTCCATATTCATCCCATTTAATTCTTTCCTCAGGAGCTGGAAACATGGGATAAGATTTCTTCGCCTGTTTGAAGAAACTTCCTTTCCGGTTACCTTCACCTTTCATCATCAAATCATGTTTGGTCTTATGCACAGTTGGCTGATCAATATCTTCTTCAGCATCACTCTCATCGCTGGAATCTATATCTGCCCTGAAATGACATAAAAGAAGCATTTTATTTTATTTTTTTAATATTAAACACACTGAATGGGAAATAATCCACATATCACCAGATGTTTTCAGGAGGATGAGGACAGTTTATATACCTGGGAAAATACAGCCACACAGTAGACAAAACAGACTAGCTCGTCATAGCAACTAAAGTCAGTCAATCATTCAAAACTCCTCAATGCCCACAGATGAGCCTTTCAAAACTAGCATTTGTATTTATCCCTGTCTATAGTTGAATCAACATATTGATCACAAAAATCTCAACTCTGATAACAAAGCAGAATGTGGTAATAGGCAGTATACTTACTCTTTAGACTGTTCCAACTTCTTAGCTGCTTCTTTCTTTAGTTTCTCTTTTTCTAGATACTCTTCAAGTTCTTTTCCTTCCAATTTGACACGTTTTCTCAACTACAGAATCAAAAAATAATATTGAGCGACTCAGCTGTAACACCTTATCAGCAGTAGGTAGGAAAAGTAAGTATCAAGAGCAAGTCCTTGTTTTTCACATACAAGTTTATGCATATTTGGGAATTTCGGCATGGCAACACCATGATAACCTTCAAAAATAGTAGACACTTCTTAAGGAAAAATGGAATGCTAGAAGTATTCACTTTACAAAAATCCTCAAACAAAACTCTTCAAGAATCATCTCTGTTTCAAGAACTCAGCATGGCAAAGCTGAAGTTGCACACTCAGATAAGCAGTGCTTTTGAACTTGGCATCACTAATCAAACAAAAACAGCTTGGCAAAGTATAGAGTAGCAGGTAAAGCAATAGTAAGCTTTGTCGCTAATTTACCTCAAGTCAGATTAGAGATTAGGTCACTATGTATATTCCTGAATTCCAATAAGAATATATTTGCTGCAATTTTATGTTTTTACTTCAAAATAAAAAACTGCATTGTCAGGAATGAAGTCACTGCTGTGACCAAAAAGCTACACACTCCCATAGATTAATAAGGGGTATCAGACATAAGTAGGCACAGGAACTTTAACTAAAAATATTTTCAAAAATTGTTAGCCATGCTATTTGTATTCTTTTTATTTCTAGCTTTCACTTATTTTTCTAATTCTGGTGGAATGTATTTCACTCGATTTGATTCTCTCCTCAACAAGAAAAACAGATGATTTTCCAGCAGAAATCATCATATGATATCTGCACATCAAGTATTTTAAGACACCGAGATGAGCAGGAAGCCACAGTATTCACGCTGCCACATCACCAAAAAACATTTTACACATTTCTTAATGTAAGTACTATTTTCACACAAATTTATCCTCAATTGGTTGAACATGCAACATATTAATATAAGAGGTCTATTTACCACTACAAGTTTTTTCAGTAGGCCAAGAATAGAACTAAATTCAGTCTTAATCATATTCTCTCAGATTATCCACATCAAAAAGCTCAAATTATAAACAGAACTCTTACCTCAATGTCTATAACTTTTTCAGAAGGATTATCAATAAGAAATCGTGCTAACGTTCCAGGCGTAGTGCGGTAAGTTAAAATAATAGAGTTTTTAGAATCCTGGCACCACTGAATGAAGAGATCTCTAGAAAAACCACACTCTAAATCAGGTTGACTAGCAAGAACAACTTTTGGACTAGGCACTCGAGCCAAATCAGACAAGCTATGACATAAGGAGAGGTGGCGGAACTGAAAGGGATTGTTTCTCTTGTCTTCAAAGCACCTCATCAGTTTGTCACTCATCCATTCAACCTAAAATGTATTAAAAACAAAATTAGCTATAGGAACATAAGTTCTAAACCGATGCACAAACCAGTATTAAGTAAAAGGTGGCAATATGCACATGATTACATTAATGTTTCTGACATATTGAGAAAGTATGAACAATGTACTGACTTCTGTGCTGCTTTAATATCTGCAGCTATGCTGACAAGGCTTGTGATAAAACAAAAACCAAAAATCAATATGGAGAAGCACGCCCTGAGTCATGGTTTGACTTCAGGCTACTTCATCTAAAGATGAACACCCACATATACATTTGAGATAGAACACAAAACCAGGTACCTGGTCAAAAAAAAAATTTCAACACTAACCTGTGATTTAGAAAATTCCACTACATTATAGCTAACATTATTCAAAAGTGCTAGTGAGTAGACTCCTAATCCTGCATCTTTTGTTCTCCATATCTGATCAAGAAGTTGAGCAAGTTCCAGAACTCTGCCTGCTGTGTCCACAGCTATTAATACATTTCCATCACCTCGTAATGTCTCCAAAACATTAGCTGAAAAGAAAAACACACAAAAAATTAGACCTTTTACTTTGAACCATGATTAAAGCATGGTGTTTTGCTACAATCCAATAGCAATCACAGTCAAAAGCAAACCGAACTTGAAAATACATTAAACTTGAGGTCAGAGTTGTAATTTTTTTTTTAAACTTTGCTTTCCTGATTTTTAACTACACGATGAAAAAAGTCATTTTAAAATCCCTCAAGACATCAAGCACTACTACACTAAAGTATATATTTTTCAAATAAAGTTACAAACATGATGCAAATCATTGTTCTTGAAAGCGTCTTACATTACGACAGAATCAGTACCGTTAAAAAAAAAAATCAAGATTAAATTGTAATGAAGAGCTTTAATTTGAATGCTAAGGAATTGATTATAGGAAAAAAGATATGAAGGCTAACAAAACATGTTATTGCTATTTTGAACCCCAAAGAGAATACATACTCAGTAGCTGTTCATCTCTTTGCTTCCTCCTAGGCTGAACATAAGTGGCATTAAATGAATCTGTAATAAGCAACGAAGGTCTGCTCAACATTTCCAAGGAGCATCCATTCAGGTGGCTGGAGAAAAAGGCCAAGGTTCACTTTTTTGCATTTTATGAGAGAAAACGAAGAGCTAACTTCTAGATGTTTACATGTACAGAAATCACACTCAATTGCTGAAGAGTCTCGCTTATACATGAAGGAAAGTACTAAAAGAAAATACTCTAGGTCAAGAATAGAAGAAGTTCAAGAAATGTCAAAATCTAATTAAATACGTAATTGGGAAGAGATGAATGTGTCATAGATACCATCTTTGTTAAACCAAGTACAAGAAAGAACATTGAGAGTTTCAAAGTTCTTTTTCTACCATTCTTCTCATTCACTGAAAGCTTTTTTAGTCTTAAATTCAGCTTCATAAAAAAGTATTAATGTTAATCTGAAAAACTATCTTATTTCAATATTTATTTTCCTGCTCATTTACCATTTACCTCTTAAATAAACATTTTAAATACGGCATGAGATGTTTCATGCAAATAATGTTTAGGGTAGAAAAAGTACACTTTTCCCCCTTTAACAAAAAAACAAACAAATCAAACACATACATAAAGGTTCCCTGATCTAAGTACCAGGTTGTTCTGTAGACAATTTTGTCTATTAAAAGATAATGCACATTTTATGTTCCCGGGGACTTTTCCTAAAACTTAAATGCTGTGTCCCACCCTGAAATGTAATTATGATACATTAATGTGATCTGAATTCAAATCCATCTTGCTAACTTGAATTCTAATATACTTTCAGTTCCTCTTCACCCCTTCTAAAGCAAAACAGTTCCTGGGAAGGCCAAAAACAGGATTAGTAATATTTTTATTTTTATATACAGCAAAAAACTTCTGTATTGTCATTTCCTTTCTTTAAAAGGCGAGTTTTATTTTTTTTTCCCAAATTGCAAGAACAAATGTTTCCTGATTCAAACCTACAAATAAATAAATCTGAGAGGAATGAATAAATGCAAAGCTTTCCTGTTTCCAATTGATTAAGTTAAACAAAAATAGAAAATAGTGGTCTTAAGATGTCTAGAGAAAACTGTTACTTCCAAAACTACTTATCATGCACAGATTAAAAACATCTAATACAATACACAATAAATATACTTGACTATTTTGAACATACATCTCCCTCTTGTGGTTGAAATCGACTGCATAAACAATTTCTTCCTCTCCATCTTTGACAATCTTCCAGATTGTGCCTCCTATCATGTGACCAGCTGGCAATGGTGTGATTGACAGACCATGGCCTTTGCCTACAAAGAAAAATCATTTTAAAAACTCTCAGTGTTTCATGTGTACCATATGTATTAAAATTCATTACTCTAAATACAAGATAGTAATTTTAAAAACTGAATACCAAACTTCCTGGAAAAGGAGACAAATGAAGTAGGTAAATCAGTAATCTATCCCTCCTTCTCACCTAACCAATAATTTCATAAAGTTGAAGTTTGTTTTGCAATTTACTTCTACTCTGCTTTCAGGAAAAAGAACTAAAGCAAAAATCACTTCTCTCCCCCACCACGACCGTTCACAGAGGTAGAGCATTCTAGCTGCTGCAACTATGCACCTAAGTAATAGCGAGTTATGTAACAAGCATGAAATACCAAAGCGAGGGCACTAGTGAGAGGCAGGCCTCTTCTGTACAATTTACAATATTTACTGTATCACACATGGTCCAGATACGTAGAAAAACACACGTAAATTAGACTGGAAATTCACCTGAACAACAAACACACAAGCTGCAAAGGGTTGCGGGAAGGGTGTCTGTGACAGGCTTCAGTACAAGTCAGGAACGACAAGGCTGTTCAGCACCTGGTGACTTCTTTGAAAGCACTCTTGCTCCTTATCCTTGGTGCTAACCTAGATCTTTGGCAGCATCAAACTAGACCACCCACGAAAAATGCTCACTGCCTTTGCTATATTCCACTGGTTTGCACAGATATACAGAGCTTAGGTAAAAAGCAAAACACACGTTACCTTCCTTGATAATTCATCAAGTCTTTTTGAGTCATTTCAATGAAATATGGAAGGAGTGAGGCATTATAAAATAGTAGTTCACTAAACTCCTTATAGACTGTAAAAGCTAGTAGCATGGAAAGAGCCTTAAAGTTATTATCTGTAGAAAAGACTGGCAGTCTTTTAATGGTTATTTCCCAAATTCTACTTTTTTCATATTATAGAGCAAGTATTTTGACAAGCAACATTCAGGAACTGGGAGATGATGCAACTCTGACATGCTGCCGGCAATCAGGCTGCATGGATCTTTGTGCAAGACCAGGACTTCATTTCATTCGGATCTTTAAACTCAGCGGCAGCTGATCCTCAGAATGCCTCCGTTCTCAACATTAAGCCATATGCAGTACTATCCAAAGTCATCTAAGTGTTTCAACAAGGAGGCCTTAGCAAATTTAACTTCAAGTGGAAAGTCCTTCCCTTTGTAAAGTTGCACCTACCACTTGGCATGGGTGAGTGCTTTTTAGAAACATAAGCAAATAAGAAAAGTTAGAAAAACATAAGAGAAAAACAAATGCTTAAATTGGCATAGTCTTTGGCATAGTCTTCTCCTCATTAATTTAAGAGGATATTCTGCCTATTTCCAAATACAAATACCGAGGCAGATCTTCAGCTCAGAGCTATACAAGTCTACTTTGGTGGGTTGTGCTCAAGGCTGAAGAACGCACAATCAGAGGCCTACTCATTTTTTAGAAAGTTACCTTCATAGTGCAACTGAGCCATGAAAAGATGAGACATTTATTGAAACCTTTGCTGACAAAAAAAATTACCTTTCAAGTTGACAATCTGAGAAAACTTCAGCTGTTGAATTTTGTCAAAGGCTGCATCTACATCATCCAACGTAAAGAGAGTGAAGTCTTCTGTATTATGGCGGGACTAAAATAAATTAAAAATCAAGGACATTCAAGAAGCTGAGCATTCTACTGTATCAGAACGTGCCTGAAAGTATCACTTTAAACATACCTGATAGAGATCATACATAAACATCTGTCCCATTTTATATACGGGAATAGTTGCATAAATGGCACAATTTAAGCCCATTTTTCCAACTGCGTATGGAAGTGCACCAAGATGTAAGGGGTCAGGATGAGAAAGAAGAACAGCATCGACCTGGTGTACATGTCTACAAAAATAAATCATAAAAGACAACAAAAGATGATATGCACTGTATCCTATACTCCCTGTTATAGCCATTTTGAAAGTATACAATCTGCATGTCAATGAGAAAAGATAAATCCCTCTACCTTGAGGAAAAAATACTTAGTCATAATTAAATAGCTTACAATATTTGCAGACATCCAAGTAACTTAAGAACTTAAATATGCATTCTGAAAATGTAATTTTAGGCACATAGGTCACATAGGAACTCTTGAAAGTGAATTCTAGATATATTAACATTAGGAAGTACATTAACTGAAGGGTCAAGATATTCCCAGTGCAAAGACACACTACAAACTGTTTACACATCAAAAACTGGTTATATATTATTCCAAAACAGGCTACAGATGTTATTCAGATGACCAACACTAAGGGAAAGGACTCAGAACTCTATGCATCTAGAACTGATACAGATGAAATCAAACTATTTCTTTCACCTGAATCAATTTAAGTTTCACTGCCTAGCATTTGGATCCCTTAACTAGCCACAGAAGCACACACCATCCTTGAGGGATATTCTTCTTGAAATAGAGATTTGGTTTAATTGCTTCTAAGGTATCACTTAACAAAACTTTAGAAGCTACCCTTAGTACAGGATAATCCTTGGTTAAAAGACAAGTATGTCAATACCAAGAAAAGTAAATCTAAAAAAAGCATCAGAAGGCTTTATTTCTTTCAGGAATTTCCATAGTTCAGGTTTAATTTTGCAATCAACATATGTATCTGGAAGTTTCCCCACTATTAACCTGCAAAAGTTCGGTACATAACTCTAAATGTGTTTATTTCTATGCAGGTCTGGGAAAACTAACACAAGCTTTTCTCATTAAATCTGAAACAGAAGGCAAAAGCCAAACCCCTTCTTTTTTTTTAATGCAAAGAGATTTAAACTTGGTTAATCACCTTGTATCAATTTAGAGTCAAGCTCTGTTTCCTAGAGGCTCTGTACAGTGTTTTACTTATGAGAAAACAACACATTTAAACAAAAACAAAAAAAAAAAAAAAAGAGAATTTCAGTAACTAGACGTGACTTAGCTCACAAAGAAAAGAAACCTTTTTCTACTGGAAATATGTTATCAGTCATTCTTTTATAACTAAATGATATCCTCAAGTAAAAAGAACTCTTTGGGGATTTAAAACTGTCATATATACAAAATCAAGTAGCCTTCTAAAAACTTTTGAATAATGCTTAATAATAAAAAAGAAAAAGAAACCAAAAAACAACTACTTACTTTTTTAGTGAGTCTATAATATCCATAGAAAAGTTTTCATCCCAACCACAGTCCAACAGAAAGCGAAACTCATCGACTTGCAACAGATAGCACAGGGCAGACTCCTCCTGAACGCCACAAAGCGTGGTTAGCTTAATAATCGAGGTCATTTTTGTCTCTCAAGGGGTTGTTCTCCAGAACTATACTGAATGGGAGAAGAAAACAAAGTTGCAGGAGCTAATCAAAGGAAAAAGACTGCTTGTTTAGGCCAGTCCTCAACTTCTCACAGTTCTGAGGACATGGAGAGCAAGGGTTGCTACATACTATCTCATACACTACGGTTGGTTATTAGTTATTACGTCTCTTTAGTTTCATTGCATTTTAAAACAATAAAAAAAAAATAAAAAAAGTTTTAATCCATCTCAAGGGATTTTTCGTTCTCCCAGCCGAAGACCCAGAACCTTGGACAGCCCAGGAGCTGCCCTTGGGGCAGCCAGAGCGCAGTGACTCTCCCCGGCGGGGCTGGCCCAAGGGGGACCAGCCTCGCTCTGCCAGACTGCAGCCCCCCGCTCGACAGCGGCCGAAGGGCGGCCCGACTAGGCCCAGGACAACGCGGGCGCTTCTCCTTCCTTTTCCCGGCATGAAAGGCCCCGGCTCCCAATGGGAGGATGGAGGCGGGGAGAGGGAAGCTGAAGAAGGGAAAGCTCGCTGCGGGCCCGGGCGCAGGGCCCCTCCGGCCGGCCGGGGACCGGTACGTGCTCCGCGGGCCTCACCGAGCATAGCAAGACGCACACCCGCCGCCTCAGCCGGCGGCCGCCATCTTGCGAGAGGCGGGACCGCGGCCGCGGGAGAGCGTGGGGGCGGGGGTGGACAGCGGGCTGCACCATCTCCCGGCCACCGCGGGGGGGAGCGTCTCCACCCCCGCCCCGAGCCTGCGGTGGGCTGCGCCGGCGCGCGCGCCCGTTGCCCTTGGTGTGGCCGCTGCGAGGGCCCGTGGCACCAGCGGTAACGAAAGCGGGGGCGGGGATGGGGGAGGTGGGCGTTGAGGGTCCGCGGCGGCCTGAGGGGCGCTACCCTGGCGCACGGGAGTCTCGATGCTGGTGGACCCTGCGGCGGGCAACAGCAAGGGCGGCGGCGGCGGCGGCGGCGGCCGCGGCCTGAGGGGCGACCGCTCCGTGCCGGCCCCGAGGGCCGTGGCGTGGGTGGCGAGGCCTGAGTAGATCGTTTTGCCAACTCCCCAGCGGTACATGGAAAATGTCCGCTCCCCTCCTCCCTCGGGGTGAAATCCTGTTTCCCAACAGCACAGCGAGTGATAGCTGTTTCTGAGCGTGCATCTGGCATGAAGCATCTGATGGCCCTCATGCATTTATTATCTTTGGGGATAATATTATCCCGGTACGCGAGACTGAAGGCACTTCGTTGGAGCAGTTTCCTTATGCAGATATCTCGGTAACTGTCTCATTCTGCTTCTCTTTCCAGCAGCCATGGTGAATTTCATGCAAGCTGTGCGTGACCACTGGGTTCACATCTTTGTGCCCCTGGGCTTTGTGATTGGATGCTACTTGGATAGAGTGAATGATGAAAAGTTATCAACCTTCAGAAACAAGAGCTTGCTGTACAGAAGGTTTGTTCATGATATCATTTTGTTTTGTGTGGGTGTGTGTATATATATGTTATTTTGCAAAGTAGGTTTTGAAAGTGCTTCTCTATGCCTTTTGACAGCCTTAAGTTTACATATACATAAAAGTAATCCTGTCAAAGTATTAAGGGAAAGAAGTCCATAAAAGTATTATCCAACGTTTATTGCGAGTTTTGAGTCAAAACTGCTTACTGAAAATCTAGACTTTAGGTCCCATCATAGTGTTGTTAGCCTTAAAAAAAATGTATACACAGTTTTGTCTGTTTCACCAGTTAGTTGAAATAATTAATTTAGAATATCTGAAAATAACTAACTGTAAATATCTAATTTTAGATAGATGATGTTTGTGAAAACAAGATAAAAAAAATGGAAGGATTAGTAGACATTAAGACACTTATATCTAAATAGACTTATTAAAAGAATGTACTATATGAGCTCAAAAGCATAAAGTTTGAAGAAGCTTAATATGCGGAAAAATAAGAAACATTTCTAGGAAAAAAAATCTTCAAGAACTGATAAAACTTTTGCTATCATTATACTTCACCCTTTACACTGTAATTACCATAGAATTACATGGAATTACCACGGACAACTTAGCTGTCACTGTACAGGGATTGTCTCTGTTTAGGATGGTTCCTTTTAAAATGAAAGTAACACTGTTTGCAATACTACTAATAAAAAAAATCCAGAAAGATAGAAGTAAAAATACCTCTTCAAATGTAAGTGTAAACTGTATTTCTAAGCAATCTATGTAAGACAGGATTTTTTTTATACCTTAGACTTGGAAAAAGCACATGAAAAGGGGAGGACCTCCAAACCGTTCTTCTCTCATTTGCCTTGCTTAAGCCCTTCTGAAATAGAATACCGAAGCTCTGACAAGGTTTACATAACAGAATAATGTTAAATGTGATAAATGGGGTCAGAGCTATAAACATTACAATTTAAAAGGTTCTTCCTAAGTTAGGAAAGTAGTCCATAAGTATAACATTACTTATTCTCCATGTTCTTGATGATTCTGCAAGTGGGGAAACTCAACCTCTTGCGTTTTACTATTTGTGTATTGAAAATCAAAGTGACCTTTTTTTAGCTTCCTATTAGTTTTCCGTTTTAATGAAAGAATTGATGTGAAGTCAAAGAGGAAAAGGAATGTATTTTCACTTTAAGAGAAACGGCTTTAGCTTTCCAAAGGTTGTTATTAAAATTAATTACTGTCAAATGCTTAATCATGAAATGTGCAAACCTTATCTTGGTTCTAACACTTCAGCAGAAGTATATAATGTTTGTTTTTCCTTTAATTTTAACCTTCTTTGTGTATTATAGCAAAATTATGTCTTAAGTGTAAAAGTGTGACAACACATAGCATGTAAATACCTTCATGAATTTGTTATCATTTAAATTATTATCTTTTTTAAATTAACCTGACATCTGTATTTACAATGTTTAGTATTAGTCTGTGTCTTTACTGATCATATGAGCACACGCCCCATGTTGTGAGCTTGCTGTTTCACTTGCTAGGGAGGATTGAGATGATTTAATACTTGCTTCACCTGCATCCGATCTCTTCAGTCTATGTAAGGTTGTAGAATTAACTAAAATACAGAAAAAAAAAATCTATGAAACTAGTTATTCTAATCTATCACAGACTGGAATAAAAGTAGGAATGTTGGCATGTATGGTTTGCAAGTGACTTTTTTACTTTGGTGTCACCTGGAGTAATTTTGAGTAAGAAAGTAAGGTAATAGCACTGTTTGTGCCACTGTAGATTAGCACTTTCCTCACTGCAACTAGTGGTTAATTTGGCTGAGCATTTTAGTGGGTGGCAAGAACTTCTGGCTTTTCCCCTAATTTTGCTCCTATTAAATTCATGTGCGTGGGTTTTTTTTTTTTTTCTCTCTTCAAAATAAGTAGGTACTCTGGTATGCAACAAAAATCACTAACTTATTACTTGTTCAATGCCCCTGCTTAAACAATTTGGATTCAATTTTTGGAAGCTTTGAGAAGAAAACAAGAAAACATAATTCATAGTGAAAAAAATAACTGACAACACTTTGGAGGAAAGTAAAATTTATCCATTATGCTCAGTATAAATCTCAATCACTCTTTCTATAGCAATTAATATTTATATCAAGGTCTTCTCTCATGATTAAAACTTAGTAAGTATTCTACAGAAATTATCCAAATTTTATTCTCCTTTCTACACAGAGAACTGAAACCTGGTGAAGAAACTACTTGGAAATAGAAGCTGCCAATGAAATGGAAAAGAGCTTGGCTTCATTAGTCAACGTACATAATAACTGCAAAGAACAGGATTATGGTTTTTATTCTTGAGAGAACATGTAAGCTACAGAAAGGAACACCCAGGATACATCTCTTCTAGTTTAAATCTCAGTCCTTCTATTTGAAACGTAATTACATGACTAGTAAGTGACTATGTCCTGTTCAGAAACCTTTGATCCAAGAATCATTCTCTGGAAGAGGGAGGAAAATTTATGTAATAAAGAAAAAATATAAAAGAAACCATTTATCTTGTTATTAATTTATTGGTGTAAAAGTATAGCTCATAGCAAGACAGTGTTTAAAGTGTGTATATTTACTGTATATCAAAAATGCAGTGGAAAATGTCTAATACGTTTTTAATTGCATCTGAACTGTTTTCTGTTTAGATTTCCATTTAGATATATTTCTTTGGGATGTCAGCAGTGGCAGCACAGTAGCTTTGTGTTAGTGCATGAGAACAGGAGAGCGGAGAGGACTGACAGGCAGTAGGAGCAGCCGTGAAACCGACTCCTGTGAGCAGTTCCTGAATGTTCTTATCCAGGGAATTGAAGCGGGTCGGGGGAGGCTTCGCGGCGAGGCCTCCCGGCCGCCAGGGGGCACCGCCCCGGGGGGAACGTAGGAGGGCGGGAGAGACTCGCGCGGATTGGCTGCAAGGCGCGAGCGGCGATTGGCCGCGGCGCGTCACGTGCGGCGGAGGGCGCTGGCCGCTCACAATAAACATGGAGTCTATATTCCACGAGCGGGTGAGTGAGAGCGGCGGCCGTGACAGCGGCCTTCCCGTGGCCTCCGGGCTGCTCGGCGCCCGCTCGACGGGGCTCTGAACTTGGCGCTGGCCCCGGGGCACAGGAGGTCCTGCCCCGGGGTTCGGGGAGGCAGCGTCGAGGCGCTTCCTCTCGCGCGGTGACTTCCTTTTTCATGCCCCTGAAAAGGGGCCTCGGCTCACTTAAGCCCTGAAAGGCCGAAGCTCTCAAGCTTTTTCTGTGGGAGTTTGCTGGCCAAGACGCGCGTGTGATGGCAGTGCAGCCAGGTCTGTCTTTTGCTCTTCCTGTTGTGGGAGACCTTTTCCCGTTTTGGAGAAAACCTGCTTGTGTTAGCCCTTTGGACTTGGTTAGATTCCCAAGTCACAGCTATAGGCACTTCAGTGCCATTGTGGTACTGATGCTTGCTTCCTGGGTTTTGCTATTATCTCAGCATTAAAATAATGCTAGCTCTTATAAGCCATCCCCGAGCAAGAGGGGTGAAAAACTTTATAAGAGAAATTTCCTTTTTTCTGAAGTTCATATAACTTTTTCTCAGTCTGGCTTGGGATCCTCAAAACAGTAACTGTTTAACACAAGTGCTCACAGAGCTCTGCTTCCCAACCCCAGACAACCTATGCAGCTGTGGCACTGACCTTGCCTTGCAGTTCAGGCTTGCAAATAACAAATTCAAAATAAGTGTACGTGTCTGTCATGGAGTTTAACCTGTCGCGTGAAGAAATAGTAACTTAATGGATTTTTGAGCAAATTCGTGTATCATTTTAGAATAATAAAACTCTTTTAGGATTAAAAATGACAGCACAAAACAACTGAAGTTGCAAACTACTTGCCACAGGTTTTTATTGTGGGGTGGAGTGTTTTAGGTTAATTTTGATGTTTTGGGGACATCTTGAATGTGATGTAGTTATGCTTTAATAAGGTTATTGGGCACTTGTTAAAGTATATGACTATGTTTTAAAAATACTTGGTACTCAAGTTTGTTTTATTTTCATTTTTTATTCTTAAAAAAAAAAAAGAAAAAAATATGTCATTTTTGTCTTTTTTTTTTTTTTTTTTTTATTTTTTAGGTGATATTTTTGTTTTTTTTTGTTCTTAGGAGGTATTTTATTTCATCAGTTCCTGACCAGATCCTGAGAGTTAAATGTGTGTGTGCATCACTTGTATACCTCAGCTGTTTGAATTTAAATAGCTAAGGCATGAAACAAATGGAAATAGGAATGCCTTTAACAAAACAAAGACCTAAGCAATGTGACTTCTTTTTCACAAGAGGATGGGAGGTGCCCAAAGTAGATCCCATACAGGCTTTTAAAATTTGACTCTTGCTTGGGTAAAATACAGGTAGTTGAAAATGCTGAAAGCAACACAGCAGTTTTATATCACTTTATATCACTTATATATAACTTTCTATGTAGATACAGAAATGTCCCTTCAGTGAAACTGGTATTAAAAAATGTCATACAACTCATTCTCAAAGAACTTAGTCTCTCTCTGTTCCTAAATCAGTTTCATGCAGTTTTGGTGAAGAAACCTGGAATTCTTAAGCTGGTTCCTGTGCTTGAGTAGTCTCGTGTTACTAACAGCAGGGTCCATGTGGTCCTCAAGGGCTAGAGGCTGATGGGGAGTATGGAGTTTTTTGCTGGGGAGAACAGGAACTAAGAGGCATTGTGGACACAGAGATTTCTGGATCCCAGTTATACAGCTGGTCTAGCCTTGACTCCTTGCCTAGTTGAGTGATGAAGACCTAGGAAAACTTGCAATCTGGAATAAAAATTTTTTTTGAGATTCTTACTTTACAGGATGAACCATGGCAGATTTGTGCATGTGGTTTGAATGAGACAGTTACATAAGTTTTAAGAATGCTCTTGGGGCTTGGGCCTTTTGGTTTCGTCTGGGCGGGAGTGTTGCTTTTGCTTTTATCCTGGAAAGTGTGTGTACATTTGAGTTCTTAAAAATTAGGGAGCATTGATTAAAATGGCAAAGATGTACCATGGATTTCAAAACTGATATTTACTTGGGTTTGCAATTTATTTATTTCTTTAGATGGGGAAAGGGTTTTTTTAGAAAGGCCACAGTTTATCTGCACTAAAACATCTAAAATGTTTTGCATTTAAATAGTTGATGAATAAAAAATTTTTTTTTCTTATCTCCCCTGCTAAAATTTGAGTATCAATAGATTTTAGCATCTATTACAGAGTTCCTATTTATAAACTTGATGCAGAAAACAAGCTTTACTGCTCTTCCAGCTTCTAATGACTTTCTCAGCAGTAAATGAACTGGTTATAACCTGAATTGGATGAGTAACTTGAAATGAAAGTACTGTGGATATATGCTTTTAAGTCTCTTCAAAATCTTAATGTCCTGCATTTGTTTAGCCACATGTGGAGAGCAGATTGTTGGTTGTCACACTGGGCATGGAAGAAAAGTTTAACAGGACAAGAGTATGTTTTACAGACAACTCTTGTCACTGACACCTAGAGATCAAAAAAGTTTCATATTCAAAGTTGTGGTGGTTTTGAAGAGGACAGAACCTGTTGTCCTGCAAAGTCCTCATTGTGATTTAGTCAGCCATTGGCAATCTTTACAGTGCTTTCTAAAATTAAATTTTTACTTTGAATTTATTTCTTCTCTGTACTATGTGGAAAGAGTTGGTCAAATTCATGTTTTGTGTGTGTCTATTCTAAAGCTTTCAGATTAATATATCTGAAGAAAATACTGCATTTGCGAGAAAGAGCAGAATTTGCCAGAAGTTGAAGCAAAATATCCAGACCACTAAAATGGCATTTGTGTATTTTTGTTTTGTTTTTCAATGTTAGCAAGAAGGCTCATTGTGTGCTCAGCACTGTCTGAATAATTTGCTCCAGGGAGAGTATTTTAGTCCTGTTGAGTTATCCTCAATTGCACAGCAACTGGATGAGGAAGAAAGAATGAGAATGGCAGAGGGAGGAATGTCCAGTGAAGAATACAGAACATTTCTACAGGTAAAATATTTTAAATTTCACATTTGTTGTTGCTTTTTTCCCCAAAATATACTACTGTGTAGCATATAATTGATATTTTTGCACAGTTACATATAGAAGGTTTATTTCGCAGGACTCAAATTTCTTACATTTATAACCCGATAAGTTTGTAGGAGAGTATTTTTTGTCTTTGTTTCCTTTCTCTCTATCATCTCAGATTTGGCATTTTCAAAATTTGCTATGAAATTTTACACTCATTCTATAAAAGACGCATTATCTCCATCTTACAGGTAGGGAGGTCAGGCATGGCAAGAAGGATGAGAGATTTGCCTTTTGTCAGAGTAAGCCAGTGGCAGAGATGGGAACAGAAGTTCTGGTGCCTGTCTCTCCTCTAAGCACTGAGCATGTGTAATTTGAAGGTTTGCGCTTTTTATTAATAAGCATATTTGGGCATTGTAATCAGCCTTAAAGAATAGGATGTATTTAGTCATTGCTTTTAATGTGTGCAGTTTTTGGTATTTTTAAAGTTGATTTTTGTTGACCTTTTATGCTTATATCATGTTTTTTCCTTCTTGCTCCCCACCACAAATTGAGCAGCAGCCTTCTGTAAATATGGATGATAGTGGATACTTCTCAATTCAAGTAAGCATGTCTGTACACTGTAATATTTTTTTCTTCATAAAATATTTGTTTCCTTTAACATAGTTTTAATGCCGTCAGTCCTTTCACTTGGTGGGGAAGGGAGGTAAAGTAGGCCATTCTTTTGCAATTCTTCGTGGGCCATTGAAGACCTAAAGAAGTATGCCCCCCTGAATTGTGAAATCACCTCTGCTGGCAATAATTTTGCCTTTTTTTTGGTTGCTTCTTGTAACCACTTCAGGGGCAGACCCTGACATCATAAGCAGCAGGTGAAAAAACAGAGCTGAATTTTGCTCAAATTTTAGGCTATAGAGCCCTTAGCAGTAGTTACAGAATTAGCACTGTGATCTGTATAAAAGTTAAAAAAAAAAATGGTATTCTGAGATTTCCTTTTTCATAGTGGTATTTTGAAATCAGTATTATGAAAACTAGTGTTTTTTATAGTAGCTAGATTGATTATGTTATTTAAACTGTTTTAACTCAAAGTGCTGTTTTTTGACAGGTTATAAGCAATGCCTTGAAAGTTTGGGGTTTAGAACTAATCCTTTTCAACAGCCCAGAGTATCAGAGACTTGGGATCGACCCTATGTAAGACTCCCCCCCGCCTTTTTTGTGTTCTGATTTCATTTTACAGAAGAAAAAAAGATGCTGAGAATAAATCTGTTCTAACTATGTTTCTTGAAAATTACTATTTCAAGTCCTGTTACGTACTGTTCGTTAGGTTTTTTCTCTTCTGCCTTTTTTTTTTTTTTTTTTTTTTTTTTTTTTTTTTTTTTTTTTTTTTTGGGGATATACTCAAGCATCTGTCCTCTATGTCTTTATGACATTTGGGTAACTGGTATCACAGGCATACTAAGGTTTCAGTAATGTCAGCATTACAGGAAAAGACAACTACCTACATATTTTAAGTTACAAAAGCAGTATAAATACTCTGTACATCAACAGTTGTCTTTTAGTATTTAAGTTTGAATTAGTGATAGTGAAGAATTTATGATGCACTCCAATATTAGAGTATTTAATTTTATCTATACCTTTTGTTTTTCTTTTTACAGAAATGAAAAATCATTTATTTGTAATTATAAGGAACACTGGTTTACAGTTCGAAAGTTAGGAAAACAGGTGACATTGTCTTTTTTTATTTAAAAATTGACTTCAGAGTGGGGGTGGAAAAAATGGTTGCAGTGAAACCATTTGTTGGCCTTTTGTGGGCTTTTGCTGACATTTGCTTTAGTCGTATCTCTTAAAAAAAAAAAAGTTTTTGTTATTACCAAGTTAGAAGACAGACTTTTGTGGCTATTGATGTGGGGAAATATCCTGTGATCGATTCTTTATGTAGGATGTCTTTATCAATTTTATCTTGGAAACTGCAGCTTGAGTGGAGTCTGTAATGTCTAAGTCTTCCTTTCTTTCCCATATGGAAAACAGTGGAAAAAATGTATTTGTGATTGGAAGAAAGTCCTAGACATGATTTAGGATTCCTGCAGCATGTAGGCTTACTTTAATGTGCTCACTTTTTTTTCCTATAAAGTTAAGTTGCAATAGTGTTTTGCTTGTACAAATGACTGATAGGCATAAGGAAAAGTTCATTATTATATTAGAAACTTTAGTATGGACGATTGCCAGTATTTAAGAGTATTCATAGGGATATGGCTGGAGGAAAGTAGAAGCACAGCTCTCCTACTTAGGAAAACTTCCTGAAGCAATTGCATTAGAAATAGGAGACTATTATTGAAGGAAAGAGGTGGCTGAACAGGTATATGGTGCCTATATTGTTATTCAAGAGCCACAGCCATGTGTCTATTAACACCGGATGCAGTGTTTATTTCGGTAGCAGACCGTTGTTCAGGATAATACTGCATAAACTTTCATAGAGTGTAAGTGGGGTTTTTTGTCGTTGCTATGTTACCCAAAACTAACTTTTAAACTCTGCAGTAGTGGAAAGGAGTTTAGCTGTTTGATCTATAGTACAAGCGGTGGTCACATACGTTGTCATCCAAATAAAAAGTAGAACTTGTGAATAAGCAAACTCTCTGCCTCGATCCCTAAAAGGGCCCTGCAATATTCTCCTGTTACTGGAACATTACAGTCTTTTAGGAAACCTTCCTAAATTCAAACTGAGGCAGAAGCTAGTGTGGCAGCTTTGGAGAACTTATGCTAGAAACAATTATTCAAACCAACTGAAGGGGAAAAAAAAAATGTGTTTCATTTTAATTAGAACTAATAGGCTGGGAAGGTTATGGAATATTACTGGCTCTTCTCATTTAGTTTAAAAGTATGTCTGTTTTTTTTTTTTTTATAACAAGAAAAATGCTTAAAAGCACAAGGAAAATTCTTTATTATACATATAACCATGTAGGCAGAAGTTTTGTGCAGTGTCATTCTAGCCTAAAACTCTAGGTTGGAGTGGGGGTGTCTTTTTCTTGCAAGTCTGGTTTGTAGCTGTGTGAAAGCAGTGCAAGGTGTCTGTTATCTAGAAACCAATAAGAAAAGGCAAAACAGATTGACATAGTGATTTGACCGAATTCTCCTCTATTAAAATTATAGCAAAATAAGTTCCCCGAATCCTCTTCATTCTCTTTTAGATGTTTGGCTGTAATCTGTCTGTCAAACTCATGTAACCTTTTAACTCTCTTGCTCCAGTCCACTGATCTTGGTGTTCTTACTTTTTTTTCTAGCCTTATAAAGGTGTGGGGTTTTTTTGGGGTTTTTTTTTGGTTTTTTTTTTTTTTTTTTTTTTTTTTTAGGAAGATTATATAAGTGAGTGAATGGCAGTGTGGTAGGTAACAGCTTACCTGCATTTCAGGTGAATTACAAAATGGACCTAACTGGAAGTATATGAATACATATAATCGTATTATTGGAAGTTTGGGCAGATAGATGTGGGAGCGTGGGCATTTTTTTATTTCTTTAATTATTATTTTTTGAATGGAGACTGAGTTTTCCTTCTGCCATCTCTGGATGGTCCTTCCTAGTTCAAGTATAATAATATCGAGTGGGTATCATGTGTTTTTTTAAAAAAAATCTTCCAACTCAGTGTAGTATGTGTGGATTTTTAAAGGTAGAATATCTTTCTGTCCATTTTGACTTTTTTCTTCCCTCTTTAGTGTAAGTATTATAAATGATTAATCACCGGGAATTGGGAGTGATCTGTGTAGAGTTTTCTCAAATTTCACCTATTCTAATATTATGCTGAGTTATCAACATATTAAATTTTGACTCTTTTATTGTTTTTGACTAATGCTTAAATCTCTGCGAGCATCTTTTTTTAATTAAAAGAAAATCCTATTAAAGACAATGTGTTTAGAGTGCCTTTAGAATGCTTTAACAGAAAGCATTCATCTGTTCTTCACTTTACTGTCTCTATTAATGTAGCAGGATAGTGTGAACTTGTGAAGGTTTTATACCTTCTGAGAATCAGTTTTTGAGCAAATAGAAAACTAGAATTAAGTAGTATTTTAAAATGATGGCTGCAAATTCTTATAACTTTTTTTTTAGGGTATATTTTTTTCCTTTCTTAATGGTTGTTTTCTTGGTAGCAGTGTTTAGTAATAGGAGAGCGCAGGTAGTAATTTTCTCACTTCAGATCTTGTTAGCTGAAAAGTATTTTAAGGGTAACCTTAATCAGCATGGTGCTTCAAAGAAATTTGATAACTTATTTTGTTATTTTAGTCAGATATTGCATCATAGAAAATGACCACATTGTACAGAAATGGATTACCAAGTAATCTTCATGCTAATTTGTCTTCTCAAACCTTTTTTTTCTTAATTACAGTGGTTTAACTTGAACTCTCTCTTGATGGGTCCAGAACTAATATCAGATACATATCTTGCACTTTTCTTGGCTCAATTACAACAGGAAGGTAATAGTACCTTGCAGATGTTAAATCTCATTAATAAAAAGTAGGTAATAATGATTATTTATTAGAAATTTTCTTATTGAGTTAATTAACTTTAGCTTTGTGATTGAAATAGTCAAGCCCTTATAATGAAAGATAGAGGCTTTTATTGTAATAGATCATGCATCATTGTCTGCAATATAGTGTATAGTTTAGAGAATTTATCTGTGCACCTTATATTGTAGACTTATGATTTGTTTTTCTCAGGTTATTCCATATTTGTGGTAAAAGGTGACTTGCCAGATTGTGAGGCTGATCAGCTTTTGCAGATGATTCGGGTACAGCAGATTCAACGACCAAAATTAATAGGAGAAGAGACAGCACAGTCAAGAGAGCAGAGGTAAACTAAATAGAGATTTCATTTAAACAATGTTAAACATAATGGGTTTCCAAGACAAATACCTACATGGACACAAAACCTTTCTTTTACAAAGAACACTTGTGAAGTGGTTAGAAATGCCTTCAGTTTGTTATGTTTACCACTGCTGCACCAGATTAGTAGAGTACAATGAGTATTTTTAAGAGGACAAACATTTCTGTAAGAATCCATAACTATAATTTAATAGTGTACTTAATGATATTTTTCAATTTGTAGTGGAGTACATCAGTCTTAACAAACTGTTGATAATATTAGCAGATTAAGATCAGCTTATGCATTCCGTTATAAGTATAGAAACATTACAATCCCATAACTGAATTTCACATTTTTTTAAAGTAAATATTACTAGTTTTTGACATAATTTCACTGTAAATGCTGTGGTGGTGCAGGATTGTGATCCATACTACTAATATAACATGCATCCTTAGCAGTGCAGAGAACTGTTTTTCAAAGAACTGATGTCACATTATCATAATGAATAAATGCATACTAATTTAAGAAAGGGCTTAGGCTCCTTTTTGCATTTAGAGGAATTAGTTCATTACTGTTTCTTTTACTTGGTGAATGTAAAAAGTAGTGTTGTAAATTAATGGCATGAGAACCACAAATTGCTTGGTTGAGATGTGAAAAGCACCTACTGTTTTTAGTGAAGGCATCAAAGCTTCCTAAGGAAAAGACTACATGCACTCCTTTATGCTGGCAAAATTGAATGGCATAGGTTCAAATAACATAAAATATTATTATTTTTTCTGTAGCATAGTTCTTGTGACTTTTCCTGTAGAATAGTCTTGTCAACATATGTGCATTGGTTGAGATATGATTGGTCAATATATATGCATTGCAGTATATTCATTTTTACAGCTGAAAGAGCTATGCTTGCAGTTTGTGCTTTTGTTGTTCAGGTAGAAAAAGGTGATTACGTGACAGGAATTATCACAATAGAAATGCTTTCTTCTAAAGGTTAAAAAAAAGGTAGAGTTATGTTAGCACAAAAAAATTCTGTTAAATCTCACAAAATTAATATTATAATATTATATCTGACAATGTAAATGCATCAACTTTACAGACCACCCAAAAGTGATGTGGACCAAGCAGTAGAAGTTAACCAGCCTTTTGATGGAACGGGCATGCTAGATGAAGATGAGGAGAATTTTCAAAGAGCCTTGGCCCTAAGTAGGCAGGAAATTGATATGGAAGATGAAGAAGCTGATCTTCGTAGAGCCATTCAACTCAGTATGCAAGGTGCAGTGGTTATTTAAATGGCTTCTGTAGTATTTTTTTAACTGATTTTGATACAGTGGCTAGCAAAAACATTTTTGGTCAGCCACTTCCTCTGTGTGCTTCAAGCTCCCTGAAGAGCCTGGCTGTGAAGCAGGGAATAACGATCCAGTCTTTCCTCTATCTCTTTATGGCTTTTTGATAAGTTGCTACTTTTTATGTTGACATTGATCATTGGGAAGCAAAAATGAATTGTAAATTGGTGACAAGAAGGCAAGGGAAACAGTCCTAAGGTGAGTAGAAATAGCATCAGTGAAGTTGGCTGAGGTGCTTATTTTACCAAAAGTGTCCTTCCTTCTGTCAAGTTTGAGAAGATGGTTCTAAATTATACTTTGTTTTCAAACTTCAATTATCTGTAATTAGTGGAAGAAAGTCTTGTGTTCTGCTTTTAGGGAGTCGTCGAAGTGAGTTCTTGGACTCAGTACCACAGAATTTTCCACAATCACCTCAAACCAGTCAGTCAGACTCATTTTCTTCAGAAGAACTGCGAAGAAGAAGACAAGCGTATTTTGAAAAGTAAAGTAGCTGACAAAGAAACTAAAATTGCATATGGAAACAAATGTATTTAGTGCTTTTGTTGGGGGAGGGAGGGAGAGTTTCTGCCTGAGGTAGGTCCAGTTTAACTTTAATCTCTTAACATGATTTCTTAATGGAATATGAATTTTACTGTTCCCAAATAGTTTCTGTGAAGTAAGGACTAGAAAAAAATTGTTAATAGAAAGAGACCTGTTAGTAGTGCAACATCTGCAGTCTTGTGATTGAAAGAAATCAGGCATGTTTTTTATATGAAGTCTTGTAAACAATTTGATAAATATTTTCTTTGAGGAAAAGATCTGTAAGATCTTGCCTCTGCTAAAGAGGCATGTAATGTGCATCACATGAAAGGGCTCTAGATGATATACTTGTGTTCTGCTGTATATTCATGTATTAAGGGTTGTAGCTTTTACCATTCCGTCTATCCTAGAGACTGGGCAAATTAAGATTCAGGAGAAAGGCTAGGGGTTGGAGAAACTAGTCGTTCCATGAGAGGGTAAAATTGATGAAATATGAATTCCAGGAAAATAGGAATGTAATGTTGGGAGAACAGATGCCTAGAGGTTAGTGGAAGGAACAACTGAAATGATTTCAGTGAAGGAGGATTGCTGTAGCAAACTGCATTTTCACTCCTGTTCTTCCTTACAATGAAATAGTCTTTGTAGGAAGGTATAATACTGTCCGAGCAGAATCTGAAAGAAAAGGAAGAAAAAAGACATTATTAGTGTAAACATTCAATAGAGTTGCTCTTACAGGGAGTACTTAATTCTAAAAACTATAGAAGCTTTTTTTTTCTTTTTCAGTTTATTAAAAAGAAATAATTACTGGCTGTTTCCATACTTGAAAGTACGTTGATGTAGTTGGTATTTTTTTCAGAGCCAAGAAGGAATCTAGGACAAAATGGTACAAGCAGTGACAAGATCTTTGTGATTTTCAATTGTATTTTAGAAAAAGGACTTAGTCTATGATAAACTATATTAGCTTATAATATGCAAAATGCATAAATCTTAAAATTTTATTTCTATGATTTTAGAAACCACTGTTATAAAAATGTGATAGTTTAATTTTTTCTGCCTTAGCTGATACTGAAACTGTCAAAAGATGTAGTACACTGAAGTGAATATCTGATAAAAAAGCAAATGAGTCTTGCTTCCATATCAGATTTGTATGGATTTTTGGAAGTGTAGTTGGTTTTTTTGTTTTACAAACTATAAAGGCATAGCTGTAATTGATATTCAAACATCAAAGTAGGTCTCATATTGATATTAATTTTATTCTTTTATAAATTTGTAACACTTTCAGGCAGCAACAGCAGCTACAGCAGCAACACCAGACCCAAAACCTTCATGATAAGCAAACTGGAATTTCAAGCGCCCTGGAAACTGACCCAGGTGTTAAGTTTTGAATTTCTTTCCAACACTGATACAGCTGTAGTGGTTTTTTTGTTGTGTTTTGTTTTTCTTCCCCTGTTCTGTTTTGTCCTGCTCTGTCATTCTTCTTGTCTATCTACTTCCTCCCTGCGCCAGCTGCTCAGGCTGTGCATCACAGCATTTACCCTTTTGAGCAGTGGAGAGGATCACTTTCTTGAAAAACCTGTTATGGATTGTATGTAAATACCCTATTTCAAACTGTACAGGTGCAGCAGTAGTCCACTCAAGTTCTAGGTTTACTTTTTGTTTCACTGGCATTGAAAATGGCGTAGCAAATTTTAATCTGTATTGGGATTTGTGTTAACAATCTGCTAACTGACTTGTAGATTTTTATTAAAATGTAACAAAAATGTAATAAGCCTGGAGCTATATCTAACAGTCATTAGAACCATTTTTAATAAGAAAGAAGTGTGTAAACCATGTTTAGTATAGGTGAGTCAAAATTAGTGTCTGTTACTGAGTGTAAACTGACCATCATGCATGAATAATAATGATAGAAGACCAACACTAACAATTCTGGAGTATGAGAGACCATGGGGATATGGACAAAAGTAACAAATAAGATATTTAGTACAGTCGACCACTAGCTCTATGTATTTGTTATTAAATGTTTATACGTTGTATGCATTTATTTTTCTCCAGGAGGTGAAATGAGTGAAGAAGACATGCTTCAAGCAGCCATGAATATGTCTCTGGAAACTGTTAGAAATCACATGAATACAGAAGAGAAGAAATGACTTTTTTTTTTTTTTAATGTATGTTGTTAAAACACTAAATCTCCATTATTATTTTATTGTGTGGATGTTGCAAAAGCAGGTTTCATTTCAGAGCTGTGGAAGCAGGAATGAAAAGGGGAGCGGGAAGTCAGAGGGAAACAGCAAATACTGCGATGATCGCACTGTTCTAGAAAACGAAAGCACTTGTACTACAGAACATTTGTTCACAAGAATAACTGTTCATGTGAACAAAGCTATATACATGTAAAAAGTTAGTAACTGTAACTTGCAATTAAGAAGCAATTTTAAATTGTTTTGAAGAATTCTACTCAAAGTATGTAAATTGAAAAAACGTATCAAGTGAATCTCATTTATGCAAAAATACTTGCATAATGTTGCTTATAAATTGCTCCTTTTTGGGAAAAAAATACACAATTTTTAGATGGGAAAAGAATTTTGTATGTTTTAATTCAATTTTGTGGGTTATTATTTTTTTCCTCTTCTTGCACATTTTGATAACATCAACATTTTGGTCTTGCTATCCAGTTCTGAAATAACCTACTCTGTAGAAGAAACTTGAACCCTGAAACATGACTTTAGTGTTCAGCTATTCAAGGGAAATTCCAGTGTATTGTTGTTATTCTGAAATCTTTTAATGATTTCTAGTATTGTAAGAGTTCTTGTCTTTTTACTTTCAGTCCCAGCTACAAAGTGTTTAGATTCATCTTTTGAAATAGGTTCTTACTTTTTTCCCATCTTTGTCTTTGGACGGGTATCTTTTTTTTTTTTTAATACCGTTGTCTCTGCCAGCATTGGTAGTATGTAATCAGTTGGGTT